>CAUYSK010065130.1:0-70247 GCA_963575035.1 Avahi laniger
GAATATGAAAAGATTAAATTAATGTCAGTCTTCTTCATGAGGCTGAAAACTCAATGAGGGCAGAGAATGTCTCATTTGCTCACTCGATTTCCAATACTTGGGATAGTGCCTGGCCTACACAGGAACTCAGTGACTACTTGATGACATAAATCCATCCATCACAACCTCTGGGAATAATACAGCAACTTAAACAGTTGTGGTAGGATTAAGCGTCTTAGCAAGGGAATTACTTAGAATAAAATAATAATAAATATACAGATACACATACGTACACATACACACAGAAAATTCATCTTCTGTTTACAAAAAATTGATCCGTACAAACATTCTCATTTGTGTATATCTCTTAGCTGTGTCTACCTGGGCTGGAATATAATTTTTTTAAAGAGAGCTCTATAATGGAATAAAATGTATTGCTAGATTTGAAGAAGAGTAAGAAAGGGAAAACACATATCTGAGGCCAAGACAGTTGGTAAGAACACAAATAAGCTTGACAGATTTATCTCAAATAAATTCCTCAAGGGAGATGCAGCACCATGTTCACCCTCGAAATTACAAACCTCTGAAATAAGGTTTGGCTCCTGGTCAAGTGGCTGCTTTAAAACTACAGGCAAAGGAAAATGTAAACTGTTTGTTGCTGCCCCTCCATGCCAGTCAATAAAAAGGGGATTGTGACTTATATAGTAACTGTACATACAACAGAGAGAGAGAGAGAGAGAGAGAGAGAGAGAGAGAGAGAGAGTAGAACAAGCAAAAAATTTAATATAAGACAGAAACAATTACTATCAGGTAATGGTTATATAAACAACATAAACCCCTAAAAATTAGTGTAGTCAGAATTATATTTGGGATTGGATTTATCAGAAGTATTAAGATTCAGAATTTCCTTTTCATCAATAGCACCCACAGTGTGCATGGCACTGTTATAGGTAAATGCATTAAATGATTTTGACCCGTAAATTAACAATAATAATAGTAATAATTTTAACTCCTTCCTCATACATGAAAGGTCCATTGCTGAGGCCCTCTCATGCTACTAGACTAGCAATTCCACATGGTAATTAAAACAGCAAAATGAAATCCACTACATAGGATGGTCTCATTTTTCTTTTCCACACTGCAGAAAGATCCATTGCTGATGTTGTCGAATAATACTATTTGGGAGTTAAATTGACAGTTGTCCTAATTATTTTGTGGGTTTCAGTTTTGATATCCCAGAAATTCTTCAAAAGGCATACGGTTATGTTCAGTGTATGTGCACAGAGGGCAGATAACACGCTCATTATGCTCCTAATGTCAGTTTATAAGTCAGTTGTTTGTAATTCAAGATGTACATTTTCATACCATGATTGTAATAGTTTTGAATTTGATGCTGTTGAAATAGCACTATTATTAAATTTTCTAAGGTTCATGTTCCTCCTAAAGTTTTAAGGTTTGTGTTAAATAGGCTTCTAGTAGTTGACCTGGGAACACATTGACTTAATTATAATTAAGAAAAATGATCATTTATTTTTTCCTTTAGGAAAATGCATTCCCAATTCCCACTGGGGTTAACAGGAGCATATTCTCTTCCTCCCTGGGTAGCTGCTCCTCCAGCATTGGAACCAGGGGCCAGGGCTCAGTTCGGAGGACACTAGATAAATCTGAGCTTTTATAACTTGACAAGCTTAATAGAAACATATCACAATTTACTTATCTACTTTCTACTGTAGACATTTAGATGTTGCAAAAATGTCACTATTATAAACATATTTGTGGATAAATCTTTGTACACATTTTTCATTAGGATAGAACTTGTATTTCCGAGCCAAAGACAATGATCATTTTGAAAGCCTTTAGTGCAAATTTCTGGATTACTTTTTAGAATGATGCAAACAATGCACACATTTACATTCCTGCATGTAATATATGAACTTGCCTGCCTTCTTGTACTGAGAATTAACATTAAAAAAATTCTTTGCTGATTTCGATGGTAAAAGAAAAAAATCTCATTGTTTCCACAAATCTAATTTTTAAATAGTTTGGAGTTTCACTTCAGCCCATTACAGGTCTCTATTTATGAGGTTTTATTGTAGCTACCAACAGTAAGATGTGATGAAGAGACATCAAACTAAAAGCCAGTCAAATTATTA
Organism: Avahi laniger; assembly: GCA_963575035.1. NCBI lineage: Eukaryota > Metazoa > Chordata > Mammalia > Primates > Indriidae > Avahi > Avahi laniger. Next base: position 2,133 of record CAUYSK010065130.1, read on the forward strand.
TCCACTAAACCATTATCGGTCTCAATGATTTTTGAAGGCAGAACTTAATTATATAGTACTACTAACAATGCTCCCATTCAAAGCCAGCATCAGGGAGTATAACGCTGTCTTCTCTTACAAATTGCAAATTGCAGCTCTTATCTGGAAACCCACTTCTACTCCAAACCTTCCCACCCTCGGTACAATGTACTTCTGAGTGTGGCCGGGGAGCCGCTTACATGAGAACAGGGCACAAAGTGGTATGTTCCTGGAATTTACTTGAGATCCGTTTAAATCTTATTTGTTTTTAAACAATTGATTCTTATGTGCGTTGGAATAAGATGAATCTTATTTTTATTTTATCTTTGCTTCAAATTTTACTTTCTATGAATGAGAACATTATTTTTTCATTTTGCTTTTATGCAAAACTTATTTTCTCAGAGGTTAAAAAGTCTCTGGTGAATCTAATTAGAAACTGGCAGTGACAAGCTGCCTAATTGACCTGTGGCAGTGGCAGTGAGAACACCGTCACATTGGGTGTCTTTTTAACTTAAATAATGCTTGGAAAATCGACTTCTCATTGAAAAGAAGGTCGATTCTAGTACACCGACATCCACGTGGTCACCCTTTTGCCTGCCGAAGAAAAGAGACCTTCTCATTTCAGATGTTTTAAGGAAGCAGATTTAGGATAGTGAAGGAAAAATTAATTTGAACCTGAAACCCTTACAGAATCTGACATGCCACTAAAATCCAGTTCAAGGAGGGAAAACACATCTGTGTTGGAAGAAAGAGACTGGAGTCTGAGATGCAGCTCTGTCACTCTCTAGCTGGGGGGCCCCGAGCGGTCATTGAGTGTCTGAGCGTCAGTGTTTTCACCCCGTGAGATGGAGATGTTAACAGTGGCCACACGACCTCACGAGCTGGCTGTGAGAATCAAGAAAGGTAGTTCTTGGTCAATGTGACTTTGAGATTTGAAGATCAGCGCTGGCAACGCCCGGCTGAGCCACTGCGTTTCTTGGTCCTGTCATGGAAACCCTGCCTCTCTCTGGCAGGACGTGCATCACATACGGGCTCAGTATGTCCGGTGTGAACCGAGACCTTACTTTGGAGAATTTAAAGCCATCTCCTTTCCGTCATATGTCTCTTCCAAATTTAGGCTGTCCACCATTATTTTTCAATAGCCATTGAATTGGGTCATACGGGATCATTTCAAGGAGATTTGTCATTTCTTCTGTGATGCTTTTTATTGTTTTAGAGTTTTTGAAAAGCAAGGGTCCTGTCATTGTGGTTTCTTTGCTTTTTCCTCTCCCGAGACAGCCAAGTGACTACAATTTTCACAGCAGCAGATCACGGAAGCGAGTGTTGGATGCACACACCTGACTTTCACAAGCAAGCAAAAGTAAATTGTCTATGGCTCTTACAAGCCAAGGCCTCTCGTCCCCTCAGTGCAGGAGGCTGTCCGCTGCCGTGCTGAGAGCAGAGTAGGTGGAGGAGGAAGCATCGCTCCCCGGGGTTTGCGCCTGTGCATTGGGGACTGTCCCCGTGCGGTGTCACAGCGGCCGTTACTCAAGCCACTTTCAGACACCAAGCTGTGGCTGGGACTCTGCTGCTGCAGACGAGGAGAAGGCTGGAGAAAGGCAGAAAGGAGGCAAAGGGCGAGGGAGGCGAGGCAGGGTGGAGACGTGAGCCGGTCATCAAGCACCTCCACTTACAGTGGCATTTCCCGCTGGCCCTTAATCTGCCCTTGGAGGGAACAAGTCATAAAGTGAAAATGAAGTGCCCCGGAGGGGACGGGGCGGAGGGGCGCGTGTCAGCCACAGTGGGCCTCTGACAAGGCTCTCAGTCACCTGTATTTGAGCTCACTCCGCAGGGCGAGCCTGCTTTTCACCGCTGGCAGCAGCTGTCAGGCGAATAGCAGAGAGGAAGAGCGAGCGCCGTCCCCATCCAGGAGCCGCCTCGCCGAGTCGTTCCTCTCTGTCCACTTGCTCCGCGTGTTAGAGCCGCTCTTCCCTCGCGCTCACTCTGGTTGTAGTAAAACCCTTCAGGGGTCCTTTCTGGTCAGGAGGAATTTATAACCCTGTATTTCCCAAGGTGACAAATGCATGTAATTTCACCACCATAAAAAAATGACACAAGAGAAATCCTCTTATTGCTCCCCCCTGCCCCCAGCTCCCCACTCCAGTGCTTTAGCCCCAGGAATGACTTCCGCTTGCTGAATTTAATGAATTATTCAGGGGCCAAAGGCCTCAGTGGGCTTTTGGAAATTAAATTTATCTTTAAAGAGCTGATTATGACATCACGTTATTACACACTGTGAACTGGGTTGTCCTAGAATTTGCATCAGTGCCCTAAGAGTATAATCAAACATACAATGTGGTACATTCGCAGCATTTGGGCTTATACTGAAGGACACGATTCCTCCTTATTTGAGTAGAATGAATACGCTCTGGGGAGGCCCAACAAGAATGCTTGGAGAATGATCCTGTTCAAGTGGTCTCGCTTTGTAAGAGAAAGTGCTGGATCATAGTTATGGCTGTGTTAATGGACAGAGGGGTCAGATGGTGCTTTCCCCATTTCTGGAAAGTTGGGAGGGCGTCTAAGGTGGCACAACTAAAAATGATGGATCCTAAAGATAGTGATTTCTTTTATAATCCATTTTAGGTTAAGTAGAGTTCATAGTTCACAGGTTAAACACAGCTTAGATAAATCTAAATAGCTTAACTTTGAGATATTAATACTTCATTTTAGAGAAAGAAATACTAGATTTGAGAACATACTGCTACTTGCAAACTCTAACTTTGGGTATGTCACACGATCCTTGTGATTCTATTTTCTTACTAGTAAAACAAGAATAACAAGCCTGCCCTAACTCACAGGAATATTGTGACAGTAAGTCGAAGCTACAGGGGACTCACTACAGCGCTGGCCTATGGTAGGGGCTCCGGGAATGGCAGCCGTTATTGTCCGAAAGAGCTTCTGAAACGTGTAATTACTGTGATGGCTGAGGATGCTGTGGGATTTGGTAAGACACTAGGAAATTACAGAAATGGTTACCGTAGTGGTAGAGACCACACTTCGGAGCTGTTTGGGAGCCATTTAGTGGCTGCATGGTCTTGAGCGGGATATGTGTTGTGCCATTCCCCTTACTTATCAGTTGAAAGGGAGTAATAACAGTATCTGTTTGTAGAATTGCTGCAAACTCTAAATGAGCTGTTATGCACAAAACCCTTCAAACAGCACTGAGCACAAGGAAAATCCTCTATTGATCTTTGCTGTTACTATTAATATTCTTATTATTACCATTGCTATTATTCTATTTAAAGCAGCCACCTCCAGTGGCATATTCCTGAGGTTTCATTCTAATGCAAGAAACCTAAGGGCACAGTTCATTTAAAAAATTTATTCAAGAAAGTTTGGCAATCGAGTTCCCCAGGAAGCAGATGTGGCAGCATGTTTTTTAGGAAGTGTCTTAGGAACCGACACCTATGGACGTGGTGTGGCGGGGGAAGCAGGGTTGCGCAGGAAGAGAACTGAGTCGTGTGCACACCTGAAGGACAGCTGACGCCACGGGTGGCATCATGCTGGGCATAAGTGGTGGCGCCTTTAAGCAACCTTTGCATGTGGGTTGCACTAGAGGGCAGGTACTGTGTTTTAATTCGTCTTTGCCTCCAAAACCCGAAGCAGTGCCTAGCACACGCTAACTGTTCAGTAGACGCAGCCATGTGAAAAAGCAAATGAAGGGACGAATGGCGAGCAGGGCGGGGACATAAATATTCAGATGAGGGGGCTGCAACCACAGAAGAGAATGATCGGGCTTTGCTCCCGCTGGTGTGAGAACTGCTGCGTGGTGCAGAGCCGGCGGGGGAGGGAGGAGATAAATGCTCAAGACTGGAGCTCAAACAAGGGCTTAAAACTGAACCGATTCAAGTGACGGATTTAGAACTGAGCTTGAAGTAGAATTTGAACTCAGTGTTTAGAGACTTTCCATATGAGGACCACCTGATCAGTAATTAAGACAGGCTTTAGGATTATCTCTAACAATTCTAGTCACTAAAAATTTTGGGATAAGATATGTCATTAAATCGTCCTTTCATACATTCAGAGTAGGGCACTGTAGAAAAACAGGAGTGTTGGTTCTGATGCTTTTAGATTTATTTTACAGTATTTTTTTGTTTGTTTTGGTGCAGCTCACTTATCGAGGATGTTCTTATTTTTAGTGCTAAAATATCAAAATATTTAAAAATATTTTGAAGCATTTGCTTCTGATTTTGGAACTTGAGTCAGGTTCATATCTCTAAAGGGTGAGTTAGGCTCCTGTCTCTAAAGGTAGGACAACTAGTCTTTAGAAATTTGACTGTTAATATTATATGTTTTCGTTTAAAGTCTTCTTGAAAAATTGCAAGTGCTCACATAAAAGGAATCTTTGTCTTTCAGGTATCATTCAAAAGGATCTTGTGCTACCCCTCAAGAAATCATCCTTTCTGTTTTTGAAAAAGGAAAAGATAATTTTTTCTCTGGTTAGAAGTTTTAATTTTTCTGATGTTTAGACCAAACTCGCCTTGCCTCAAAGGTAATAAGATGTTTTGAAACAGGTGTTGTATGGTCAGGACTAGCTAAGCATGCTAAAACTTTTAGTTAACTCTTCTCCTATAAGGATCAAAGATATACCAATTCTGTACTTCAGAAAGACGTTTAATAATGACGAAAATTTATCAGACCATGGCATCTTAAAAAATTGGATGTGGGTAGGATTTCAGAAAAAAAAAAACAAACCCTCAGATATTCCACACACACACACACACACACACACACACACACACACACACACACACGCTTCACTGTCTCCATGGCTTTATGTTGCCATGACTCTGCAGTGGCTCACAGTTTAATCAAGACTCTCAAGAACATAAGAGAATTTTTATTTAAATTATAATCGTCAAGTTCCTATGAGAAGGTCATAGTGATATTCAGACACTACAGACATAATATCTGAGGATTTGCTATTGTCACTGGCTTTACATAAATTTCATATTGTCTGAGAATGAGACAGCGACTTCAGATGGTTTAATATTGATGTCCTCTATGAAATATCAGGTGAAATCTCTCTGGCAGCCTTTGGTGACCGTGCTGCACCCATACTGGGTTGTGGCTCAGACCTGCGACCTCAGATCCTCCCCCAAAGTGTTCGTGTTGCAGACTTGCACCCCTGCATTTTCTCACCTTTTTAGTGAAGCAAAACATACACTTATATCTGTAATAGTCCCTTTATTGTGAACTTGCTGGCTGTTATGACAACCTACAGTAACAACCTCTAAGTTAAAAGGCCAGTTGATCTTTTTATAGCACACACTTAATATAATAAAACAGACTCGAAATTAGTTCAGTTTTCCTGCATTTATGGACAGATTCTCTACTTGGATAATCTAATTTGGCATTCTCCCCACCTCCCCTTCATTGATTTATTCTCTCTGGCAATGGGTTAACCTGATTACGTGTAAATTTCTCTAAATGCCAAATTTAATGACTGCTTTTTATTATAGTTAGGAAAAAAGTATTTTTCAAAGGGTAAACAGGCTGTCTCGTGGAGTCTTTGGTGACGATCTGAGTCATTTATATCCATCAGAGGAAATTATGCTAAGTGTGGGGGGGTGAGATGTGGGAAAAAGCAAGTCATTTCCAAACTAGCGACTCTAATTTTTGTATTTGTACCTGCCTCATTCCAAGAAAATTACACTTTTAAAAACTGTATTTTGTTCTCCTTACAAACCAGGGACTTTGGTTGCAAAACAAAAGAAACCCACACTGTCTAAATTAAACAGAGAAAACAATTGTTAGAAGGACCTCAGGTGGCTCACAGAATTGTCCACGTGTAGAAAACTGGTGTGGAAAAAGAGATTGCAGCTGTGGCCATGACTCTCTTCCCACCAGAGGAACAGCGTGCACAGGACAGCTGACCCTGACACCATCCCCCAGACGCGCTGCAGCGCTGCAGGACTCTGCCCGCTCCATTCTTGCCGCCTCCTTGCTGGGCTCTTGACTCCACCCCGTGGCTGCTGCCACAGGGAACGGTCTTTGTCTGTCTCGGTGCCCATGACCTGTTCTTTCAAGATTCAAACTCCCCGATCACCTTCACAATCGCCGGGTCACAGGTGCAGCGTGGGAGGTGGGAGGTGGGAGGTGGGAGGGAAGGAGGCAGAACTCAGGGCTCGTAACCCCACCCTTCACCTGGAGATTCCTAAACATAGAAATCACGTTTCCACGCTGCGCGAGCAAACACTGACACATGCCCACGAGACTGATTCCTATCTTGGAGGCATTCCTTTCCACAGTAGGCAAACAAATAATAATAAAAACACAGATGCACTGAGATACAATACCCTAGTGCTCAATTCTGCTGTCGATATTGGCCCTTAAGATCCATTTGAAACTCCCCATCAAGAAGAGTGTTGATAATGATAATAATTATAGAGCACGGACATACTCGGTGTTATTATGAGTTAGTAAACCCCAAGAAGGTAGTTTTTTTAGCTATTCAGGATTGATTATTCAATCAGTAAATTGTCCTTTCCTCATTTATGTTTCTCTGGCTGTCACTAATCCAGTGATTTTCTACTTAGAATTGCCTTGATCATAGGGAGGTGGAATGGAACGGGAGGAAAGTTAAATTTCATGTGGAGTAAATATTGCTCCTTTTTATTGGCAGCAGGGGTAAAACCTTTGGTTCCAAGTTGAAAATGTAGGCTTCCTCCCCTTATTCTCTTCTAATTTTTTGTTGATTTACCACCCAACAGATACTTATGGAATACCTTCTCTATGTACATAAGGAAATGTAGTTTGAGGTTATTTTGTCTTATTTTTATCGTTTCCATTGTAGACCCTTATATTTGTATTTTCATTGAGTTTTCCTCTCTTTCATAGTCATTTTTTCATTTTGGTATTTTTATGTAAAATAGTATAAGTGCAAGAATAACTAGAGATTAGCAAAGTCGCAAATGACCTATGGAAAAAAGTATCAATTGCTGATCTACTATATATTCAAGGCATTGTTTGGCATCATGGGGTATGAAGATAATAAAATATAATTCTGGACAACAAATATTTTGATGTTTAATGAAAATTGAAACAATTGTGTACAATGACCTACTGGCAAAGCCAGAATCAGGGAGGTAGGAAGCCCAAACCCACAGCCTCATACGCTGCAGCCCCTGTAACCATCTTGCATGTTGCCTTTGGCATGTAGATAGCCAGAGCTATGGCAAAATTTTATATTCTTTTAATGAAAATCAAGTATAGGTTAGGGGTTTCTTTTTTCCCTGTATTTTGATGATTGGTAAAAGTCTTTTTCACAAGGGTAACTTTCCCTAAGTAAAGTAATCAAGGCCGATGATTTGATAATTGATGCACAGGGAGGTGCTTTAATGAATTATTGAAGCACTTGGCTCAGGTGTGTGTCTCCCAGGGACAGAACACAGAATTACCGCTTAGCAATTAGACTGTCAGTGTTCCTTACCCAGTTGACCATAATTCAGATAATTTTATTCTTGGTTTGATATTGGGAATTAAAACTCACACCTCCATTACCTGGTAAAAGGTTTCCAGGCTAATGACATGAGACGTGAGTGTTTTCAAATGCCAAGCTGTGTTCTTCTTTTAAAGATAGAATTCCTCGATCATTCATGTCTGATTAAAGTTGTATTTGGGTAATTGATAATGACTTTTCAATTAGGTAGAAGCATATTTTATTCAGAAATTGCATGTATTTACATTGATTTTTCTCCTCTGCAGGGTGTCTGGGCTTCTGTATCCCACGTGACCTAACTGCCACCACTCACGGGAAGCCTTCACAAGGGTAACCGCCAGCCCTTCCCCAAACACAGGCCGATACAATCATGCTTCAGAGAAAGGCATTGCATAAAGTATTCGTTTTGAAGAATGCAATGGAAACTTCCCCAATGCACATAAAAACATCCATGAAGGAGTTTAACCGGGGTAAACAGGAGAAATGGAGGCGAAGTTGGTGAGGTCGTGCTTTTCTGGCTGTGGTGGTCGTAAGTGTTTCTACAGGAGGGAAACCTTACCCCAGTAACACGCATTTGGGCGATACCTCTTTTCTGCTCACGATTGCAGAAGCAGGAAAGGGTCATGCTGAGTGACGTGGGCAGGTTGACACTCTGCCACAGCCTTCTGTTGTCTCCCCGGTGAGGACTGAAATAGAGATGTAGACATCGTCCTTGTTCTCCTGGGTGCTTGAGGACGGAGGTGGAGTCCTTTCTGCCACTGGCCCTGCCAGGCAGCAGAGGTGACATTGCTGCTCCTGAGGAGACAATGGCCCCATTCACCAAGGCCGCATCGTCAGGTAGAACTTGACCAGCTGAGCTCTGGGGAGTCTGCAGGGCAGAGCTGGCCCTGGGGGGTCTCTAGGTTTCCCCGAGAAATGAGGTGATTCTGCGGAAGTCTCGTGGAACCGCAGTCACGTCTTCAGAGAGACGAGTCTCTGCAGGAGAGCCTCGCGCGTCCTGCCTACCTCGTCTCCAACTTAGCTCCTCGCTCGGTCCCACTTTTTCCATTTCTGGAACCACCGTCATGATTTTGTCTCTCGGTACACTCACATCCCGGGCAACCTAAGTGCGTTCAGTTTCTTTCTGCTCCGACTATTCTGGGCGGTATACCCTGTCACCAGAGTTATTTTCCTAAAACACAAACAGGCTTGTACAGTCTGCCACTTAAAAACCTCCTATGGTTTTATTTAGAGAATAAAATCCAAATTTTTAAGCACACCATATGTGGACTCCACACAGTATTTTTGGTTTTAACACTGACGGCAACTCCCCATGGAGCTGAGACTCTGCTCTAACTAGGTCACCGCTTGGACCTGCCTGCGTGGCTGTCTCACGATATCGGACATCTCTGGAATGGCTTTATCCTTCTCCTCCGCCTTTGCGAAATCTCCGCATCTTTCCAGGTCTAAACCAGTGTCAGCAATTCCCAACGGGAGTCTCCAGCAGCAGGTCGCGGGAAGCGGTTGTTGCCACATGTTATTTTGTGAGCAATCTGTGTTTCCCTCCTCGATCAAATGCTTCCCGTCCCCTTAATACGGGAAAAACCTTTCACCACGTAATGCAGGATGGACACGCAGCCTGGCGGCCCATTGACCAGCGTGGCCTCAGTAGGGCATGAGCAGAAAACTGCTTCATGGCTTTCCCATCACAGCTTTCTGTCTGGTTGTCCTTACCTGCACCTTGGAGACATGTTGAGCAGGTTCTAGACTCTCGGCTATAGAAGAATTTGGCCAGAAGAAGAGTTTCTTGTTCAGGTATTACAAAAATCTCAGTTGATCAAAATAAAAACTTTAATTTTCACCCAATCTAAAGCTTCTTCCTCTCTCACCCTCAGCGCAGGTCTCACCTGTGGTTCTGGAATGAGCGGGAATGTGGACAACGCGGTCTTCTCTTGTTCTCCCCACTTCACCTTCTCGTCCCCCTTTGTGTCTGGCTCCTCCAGGGTCGGAGGAGGGACTGGAGGAAAGAGGCCAGCGACCATTTCACTGGGCGGCGCCCTCTCTGGGTCTCTCTTGGCTGTCGGGTTTCCTCGGTTGCGGTAGGTGCCCGTGCGTGGCTCTCCCGCTGGGTGCGTGTGTTGGGGATGACCCTGACACCACCAGCGGCGTGTTCTCTGGCTGGCTGCTCTCCTGCTTCCTTCTCGTTCAACTCCCTCCGGGGAAGGGCAACACACCGTTTCCTTTCCTTGGAAGGCAGTTCTCTTGGACAGAGTCCTTCGAAGAAATCGCAAGCTTGGTTCTCTGCCCACTTGACCTAAGGAGAAAGCCCCTCTCCTGTCCTGTCGAACGGCACAAGTGGCCAAACCACAGGCTTCTCCCGTGATGCCCTGCTCACCTGCCTGTCCTGGGCAGCTCCTACCCTACTGCGGCCTTCGGGCTGCTCCACGCAAAAGGCAACGGCAGTTGCTCTTCATTTGTGCCTTCCGCACTCCTGGCCACGTGAGGCCCTCTCTGTCTCTCCTGCACTCTCAATCCAGAGAAGACCCAGCTGGGCCTGCGCTTTCCCGTAGCCAGCAGGCTCCACCCGGAGAGAGGGCCGCCTCTCCTCCTGCCAGCCCGCCCCGGGGCCCTTCACGGTGAGCCGTGGGGGTCTCTCCTCATAAACCGGGGATTGGGAAGCAGACTCCTTTCCTCTGTCGTGGGCAGTTTGCCTCTCTTTGTAGAAAGAGGAAGTTTTTGTTATGTACTAACTTCAGCTTTGAAGCTTTAACTATAATTCCAGTACTATCAGGAAAAGCCCTTTGACGTTCCACGACTGCAGAAGGGATCAGCAATAGAGTTAGGGTTAGCTGCTTCCTTCAGGAGAGGGAATGATGACCTAAAGTCACACTAACTACAAGTGACTGGTATGTGGCCAAACCAGCCCTATTTCTAATCCCTACAGGCCTCGACGGCAAGGGAATGAGGAGCCCGCAAAGGCAGAGAGGCAAAGGAAGGAAGTTCTGAGGAAGAGGAAGAGGAAGAGGAAGAGGGCTGCTCCAAGTGACGGTGATGTCATGAAGGCAGGTTCCTTCTCCCTTTGCTCCCTCCCACGCCGTCTGAACACTGCTGGGGTGGTGAGCAAAGATGCCCTCCCCGGTTTCCCTTCGACCTCGGGGCTCTCTGGTGTCCACTGACTGCAATACTCTCAGAATGACAAATGGCTATAATTTCTCTCTTAAATTACAGTTTTCCTGTAAAATGTCAACATAAGATTTCCAGAATTATTGAGAAGAGAAAATACTGGGCGCTTTAATTTAAAATTTTGACTTAGTAAAGAGCTTGTATAAGCTGGATGCTACATATCCAGCACAGGGGCTGGTCTTGTGGCCAGGTGCAAAGGACATTTATTATTTGTGTCAGCCCAGAAGTGCACTCTTGTCCTTGTAGGTAACTCTCTCTCCACACACACACACACACACACACACACACACACACATACACACACGCTCACCACGTGGCTCCGTGGGGCTGCCAGTCACAGATCCTCTCCCTGTGGCCAGAGAGATTGTGGCAGGAACAGCCAGGGTGCAGGTCGGGAGAAGGGACGTCTTTCCTTCACGTGTTTTTAGCTGGAGCTAGTGGGGACCCCATCTCTTCTCTCTGACGAAGAGCTGTAAGATGATGAGACAAGCACCACCTGTGGCCAGGATTGTCCCCTGTCCAGTGAAAACCCACCCATGGCCTGGGAGCATGAAGCGACCCAGACGAGAGAAACAGAGGAGAGACAGAAATGAGTCCCGATGCCGTTCTAGACGCAGAAGCAGCTGCTGCAGAGGGGAGACTGCTGCCCGTTCTGCAGCTGGGCTGAGGGACGCACTGAGTCCCCTTTCTCCTCAGGCTGCCTAGTCCTGGCTGTGAGTCATATGCCCGCCGAGGAAGCAGCCTCCCCGGGACTAGCCCGAGGTTAGTTCTGCTCTGCAAATGGAAACGTCTTTGGAGAGGAATTTTTGAGCTTGAAGTCACACATCTTTGCAGCTTAGAAAGAGAATGGTGATAACTGAAGCTTTATCACAGGCACAGACCATTAAATCAGGGTCTGTTCCTGGCAGAGATAATAAAAAATGTTAAACTAGAAAGACCTTTAGCGTTTCCAAAAACATTAGGATGATCAATCTAAAATATTTTAGCATGTTGGTAGTACAACCAACGTGAGTTGGTGGAACTACAAACATTCCATCTCTGTTTAAAATCCTCGCTCGGCTCTGTTGAAGATCTAGGAGCAAGTAATCAGCTCTCAAGGCCCACACAGTGTCCTCTGAAACAGGCAGATCTTAGCGGCATCGATTCGTATTATAGAGAAATAATTATACATCTGAGAGTCACCACAGGAGTGGACAGATTAAAAAGCGCGTATTGGTTCCGCAAATTAACTGTGTTTTACTGAGGAGCCCAAGGTCCAGCGCAGTGGAGTGAGTTCCCCAGGACTACACGTCTCGCCAGCGGCCCGGCTGGGCTCTCCCTGGCAGTGCCAAAGCCTGTGCTGGTGCCCCGGCCTCCGGGAAGCGGACAGCTCCAGGCATCTGCGCCGGCACCCTGGGCTGGGAGGCTCACAAACGGCAGAAACGTATGGCTCGCACTTTGGAGGCTGGACGTCCGGGATCGGGGCGCCAGCACGGTCGGGCCCTGGGGAGCCCCCTCCTCCAGGCTGCGGACGGTGGCTTCTCCACGCTCACGTGGTGCAGAGAAGGGTGAGCCTGGCTCCGCCTGTCCTCAGGAAGGGTGTGAATCCTGTGCACGAGATCCCCCTGACGACTTCATCACCTCCCCGAAGCCCCCTCCAAATCCCTCGGCGTTGGGGATTTAGGCTTTAACCCACGAATTTCGAATTTCACAGGGTGGTGGGGCGGCGCGCAAACACCTCGCCCATAGCCAGGCCCTGCAGACCAGCTCCCGGTCAGCTGCCAACGCCGCGCTTGTGCCCTTGGTGCTTTCGCAAACGGTGTCCTACGCCTGGAAGTCATCCGATTTCCTCTTACCGTCTCCACCACCTTTCTTTGTGCTGATCTTTAAGGCGTGGCCCGGGTCTCACCTGGCTGAGGCTTCCCCTGATCCCTCCCCCTCTTTCCAGTTTTCTGTGCTCCAGTCCCCGTGGGCAGATCAGGTCAGAGCAGTTTGCGTGACCGTGGCTGTGCCCTCCGGGAGTCCCAGTGTGCTGCGGTTGTCTGCGTACGTTTGTCTGCGTCAGCAGACGGCGCAGAGACGCGGCTGTTTGTTCCAGGGCCCGGTTCCAGGCCACCGTGCTGCAGCCTCCAAGACGCGGCAGCACCGTTATCCGCGTGGGAAACACGCCGACCCGGGGCTTTTGATTCAGAATCTCGTTCTCTGTCCACATCTGCTTCACGTGCCGGCCCTTTATTCCCACGGACCACCCTAAACTTCCCTCGAGATCTGTCTTTTTCTAGCTCCAACATCTTACACGACGGAGAGCGACACTGCGCTCCCGTCAAGGGAGCTCTGTTAGAGGCGACACCAAAAAGATTTTGTCAACACATCCACTCATGTATAAGCAATGCTACAGTGGGGCTGCTTGATGATTTTACAGTCGGGGTTTATTTAATCCTCCTTCAACTCAGGGCACTTTGGACACTGGGCGTTACTTATCTTGATTCACTGTGTGTATCACCTTTGATTTAAGAATCAAAAACCTCGTTTGCAAAAACAAGGATTTTGACCTTTTGTCAACGCTTTCTTTTAAAACGATTTACGTTTTTTTCCAGCAGGTGGCAGTATAACACAAACAAAAGTTGGAGCGAACCTCCGTTTTGAGTGAGACTCACTTCAGCATCCTGGCCAAGGAAGAGGGGTCCCACTCCAGGGTGGATTTCTACAATAATTCTAAATTTAAAAATAGGATCTTTCTAAAGGTTGAGCTATTGGCCATCTTTTCACTGCCAGTCATTCTCATACTTTTCAAGTAGGCAAGTTGGCCCTGATTAAATTTAAGAATTCCTTTAACTCTGGCACATCTAAGGAATAAAGTAAAACAGAGTTTTCAGGAAAATTTTTTTGTAGCTATTTTACCATATTCATTAGTTTTAATGATTTGTTAATTTCTATTTTTTAATTCACTATATTATGGTAGTGAAGATAAAATTATTTGGGCTATGATATGGCGTCATATGAGAAAATGGTCTTTCTGTGGAATGCATTTGAACGTATGTTGTAGACATATGCATATTTATGGGAGCGTTGTCTTTCAAAGAGTTATTTCAGCCTTCCAGATTATAGTTTAGTTTTTAGATTCAGCATTCTTTACAGAATTAGATTTCTTTGATTTAGTTTCTCAAATTTTGTTTAATTATCCATAATTTCTAGGGAATTTCTCAAATAAAACTGGAAGAAAGTATTCATCAGACCAAGATAAATTATATGTCTGGGGAGACAATAAGTAGTTTGAAGGATATGCTTAGTTAAAATTTTAGATACCAAGAAGCAAAGATTAGAGACACATTAGCATATCAAGTTAGAAATCTATTACTTAAAGGATATATATTTTATTTTCTGAGAAGACAATGGGGAGCAAATTGCTCAATTATGATCAATAAATAGTTCCAATTTGTGTCATTCCAATTCACTGTGTACAGATACTCATTTGAAATTCTTTGGTGCATTTTCTCATTCTAGAGGCAAAAGGAACCTTCCTACTGTGGATACCAGCCTCTGTGTCTCCATGTAACTTCTAGTAAACATTTTACCTTCTTTTTCTATTGTGCTGGTCAAAAGTGGGTAACAGATCCCAGAACTTGAGAAGGAATGAGGTGCCAAGGGATGGCTAGAAAGAAAGTTCTAGCATAGGGTATCCCGCAAATACTCCAAACTCATTTCTTCATCCAACAAACATTTGGTACCTCCTCTCAGTAGTCACTACGTGCAGTGGCAAAGTTCCAGCCGGGGACAGGCACGCGTGCTCCTCCTGCTGATATTCTTGGGGGCCTGAGCCCCCATTCTTGTCCTCTGCTATTTCTGTTTTCTGCTTCTAAGAGCACATTTGGGTGGATGGTGAATGTCTTGCATTCATTTCTCTTGTCTTGTAGCTTTTCTTTGTTAGCTTTCATCTCTCGCACAGACAGAGGGAAGGCAACGTGAGGACGTGAGGACGTGGGAGAACGCCATGTGGAACCCTACGGGGAAGCATCTGCAAGACAAGGACAGGTAGGTCCTTTAAGAAGCTAAGAGAGAGTCCCCAGCGCTTCAGAGGGAGCGTGGCCCTGCCGCAAGCTTGACGCTGCATGTCTTGGCCTCCAGGACTGTGAGAAGGTATGTTTCTCTTCCTTTAAGCCACACCGTTTGGGGACATTTGTTACGGCAGCCCAAGGAAACTAATACAGGTTTTGGTTCCATCCTTTTGCTTTGCAGTGTGAGCAGTTCCCTTGACTTTCTCCTCCAGGTTGACAGCTTGGGCTTGAGCCCTGTTCCTTCTACTACTCAGCCCATCTACTGAATTTTTTCTTTTAGGGATCACATTTTAAATATCCACAAGAATTGTGTTTGTTCCTTCCCACCGAAACTGCTCTAGATTTTGGATGAAGAAAGTTAGATTTTTAAAATAAATATCTTTGCTTTTTCTAGGATCAGTTGTTCTGTTGGTTTGTTCAGTTTCTTTTCTTTTTTACATTGATTTAATGCATGATGGTGATCAGATCATACTTTCGAAGGAAGACATTGGTAGGTTTATAAGATCCTGTATCTGGGTAGCAGGTGTAGGATATTTGCAGAATATTTGTGGAAACAATGAGGGTTGGTCTAGGTAGCAGGTGTGGATATTTGTGGGATGTCTGTGGAAAGGAAGGAGGGTGGTCTGGGTAGCAGGTGTGGATAGTTGTGGGGTATCTGTGGAAAGGATGGAGGGTTGAGGGCGCCGCTGAGCGAGGAGGACGTGGCGGAGGAGCACCGGTGGGCCTCCCTGCCGCGGTGGGACGTGCAGGCAACCTGATTACCACCACAAATAGGGTTCGCCCAGGGCTGCAGAGCTTCAGTGGATTTTACCCTCAAGCAAAATTGCCTTTCCTTTCTTCCCTCAATGTCTAACATGCAAATAGAAGTTTAAGTTGTGTTGCTTGCTCTACCACTTAAAGAAGACAGTGAAAAAGCTTGTGTGGTGGGATAATATTTTCTGAAAGAAACCATTATGATGAAACCTTGTCTTCTCCGTAATTCCTGTGGATCTGGCTTTCTGCCCGCTGCAGCTCGGGCTGCCGTTCCTTCTAGGGCGGCGCTGCGCCGCGGAGGGTGGACGGTCAGCGCTCAGCTCGGCTTTCACACACGGTAGTGGGGACGCGGCCTCTTTTCTGGCTTGCGATGTAATTATTCTTTTTCTCATTTCTACTTTTACCGTATCCTTCGCTTTACCTAATTTCTCCCTTTGCGGGCTGCTTCTGGAAGGCCTTGGGTAGCTTTTCCGACCGGTGCGCTGCCGCGGGAAGGCTCTGGCCTCGAGAGCTCCTGCTCCCCTGACGGCCACCCGCGGGTCGGGGCAGAGTCTGGGCTTCCGTGCTCGTTCCTGCTGACGGGAAGGCGTGGAAACAGCAAGCAGCTTGGTGTGGCCACTCAGCTCCATAACCGAAGAAGGTTAAAGCGGGAGGATGCTCTTGTGGTCACTTCTGTACCAGAAAGAGCAACCCGGAGAAGACGAGTCCCCCATGTCCAGCCAACTCAGGGCCCCCTCCGGGCAGGGGCCCTGGCCTTAGCCTTTCCACTGGGTTATGCGTCGCAGTCTCCCTCCTGCAAGAGTTCATTTTGTCGCATTTTTATTGACACACCAAGAAACAGAAACAGACATTTTTCTCCTAAAACATATTTCTAGATGGACTTACTTTAAGAGCTATTAGACAAAAAAGAAAAAAGTTATTGTCCCTGCCATTGGTATCTTAGCCAGAGCTTGCTTACTTCCTTGAAGGAGAAAATGATGGTCTCACCAAACCAGTGCCTCTGTGGACGTGGCCCCATTGTAGATGCTGATCCTGGATCCAAAGAAGTAATATGAACAATAACACTGATCACTTTAGTCACAGATATGCTAATAAAAGCCTATTACTTTTCTAATATCTCTCCTCTCTACTTCCAGCAAGGGAAGTGTGTGCCTTACTATTTTATTATTTATTTTACTTTTGCTCTAACTTTGTCAGAGGATTGCCTCATTTCTGACGTCTTTTTCCAGTCACGGACATGACTCTATCTCTGAGCAGTGTCACCTTCCCTGTGTGATCCTGAACGCCGTCCACCCACCTCGGGAGGCAGCGGCATGGAATCGGAGCCAGGCCGTGTCCCCTTCTCGCTCCAATTAGCGTGTGTCCACGTTCTTCAGCACAATCATTTGAAGTGATTTACAAGCAAACTTTACATACACAGGCGCTAGCAGACCTATAAATAAACCTGGTGTCAGATCACACACACACACACAGTCATGGCACTTGGGTTCTGATAGCCCCGTCGACCACCTCTGCTCTGTCTCTGTGACAGAGTAACAGAGTGATTAAGGACCAGAGACTTTCACTTGCCCACTGTCCTGCCTTTGGGCCAAGTTACGATTCCTTGTTCAGGTCCAGTCTCAGCTCCGCACCGTCAGACCACGCCTGGCCGACGCGCAGACGTAGAGTCTGCTTGCTATCGTTTCCTCAAATATACACACTCAAGGCTTCCCCGGAACACTTGGTTTTCTTAACTAGACTTTAAGATCTGCACGGATTCTCCAGGCCTGTTATGCTTATGTACCGTCCAGTTCTAAGACCATAGTCCCCACTGGCTCTCCGCCCTTCCCAGCCCTCCCCAGTGTGGGTGCTCTGAGCAGTGGGTGTCTGGCGTCTAGGCAGACCGAGATTCTCACAGCACCGTGCCGCTCGTTAGAAATGCACAGGACTGAAAGATCAGTATCATTACCTTAGTAAAAGCTACCCTCTCGTTAATGAAGTTGTTACCTCCTAGACTGTGGTTTTAAAGATGATTTCGATTCTCATTCATAGTGTAAATAACCCCAGGAAGGCCTTCTATTTTCCCCAAAACATTCCCATATCTTTCTTCCTTCTACATGTGGGACAAAGGCCTTCTGTAGTCTTCTCTTTATTTTTCCTGTTGATACTTACTTTCTGCCACTGCCCTACAGGAATCTGTGTTCTGTTGAGCCTGGTCTGGGGATGACACCCTACAAATAGCGATGCTCAGTCCTGCCACAGCGTTTTCCGCAGCTAGCATCTTTTGCTGAAAAACTGTCACCTCTTCTTCAAATATACCCAGCCTTGTCTGACCACTCCCTCTCCTGACCTTAATACTTATTTCATCCATTCAGTAGGTGTTTATTGAGCGCCTATGATGCGTGGCACTCGGTGCTAGTGATGCAGCATTGAATGCACCGAGTCAAACAGTGCGTCCTGCCCTGGTGGAGTTTACATTCTAGCATCAGTGTCAGCAGTGGCTAGGAAAAGAAAAGAGCTGTTGAACTGAAGAGGATAGAAGAGCTGGAGAATATATTTTAGCAGTGAAACCTCAGGTGAGAAAGTAAAGCTAAGACCCAGGCCTTGGGTCTATTTCCCTGTCTGCTGGGAGGGAGGTGAAATTTGGGTGAACAGCAGAAGGTCCTGTCACATTGCCCCGTGCTCTGGGGTGATGTTATCTGATAGCAGAGTAAATACTCCTGCACCTTGGGTACCGGGACGGAGGCTGCGACGATATTTTCACAGGTGCACGGAGGTTTTCTCCTTAGCTAAATGCTAGCAAGACTTTCATTAAAGAAGCCTGGGGAGGCAGGAAGAGGAGCTCAGGACCCAGGAGGATTATACTGTGGAGCACAGAACCCATGAGAGAGTCCAGGTAAGGAGTGAATGTAGAAGGAGGCAAGTCACATCTCGAGACTGGGGCTGGGACAGAGCAAGCAGCCGTCACAGGAGACAGAGGGACGCCAGTTTGGGAAGCAGAACGGAATGGGTAAGGGTCAATTGACAACAAAAACAGTCATCAGCCCAAGTTTTTAAACGCCATAGTTCTTCGATATATAGGGAGCCGTTGCTGTGTCTTAAGTGGCTTTGTCCATAGCCAATGGGTGGTACCGGAGGTCTGCAGGGGATGGTTGATTCTGCCCAGGGGTCCGGGGCATGAGGATCGCAGGTCTAGCCTGACGGTGGAGGCGCGACTAACCTGGCAGCAGTGAAGCGAGGCCAGGCATGAGAGTCTGCAGTCCAAGGTTCGGCAGATGTTACCAAGGAAACGAAGAGGATAGTTAGAAAAAGAGTCACGGCAAGGTGTGAGCAGAGAAGAGCAGGGTGTTCCAAGTTCCCCTGAGACCATGGTCTCGAGTGAGTGGTATATGGGGTGGACGTCTCTCTCAGGATGGGGGAGCAGGTCTCCCCTCCTTCCAAAATAGCATGTGTAGCATAGCAGGCCTCCTATGACTGAGGGGCTCTTAAAGCAAATGGTGGCAGAGGGAAGAAATTCTGACGTCCAAAGACAGCCAGACACCAGAGAGGGGGACAAGGCTACCCCAGGAACCCAGAGATCTCGAGATCAGGACAAACTAAAGAGCAGGGAGGCACCAGCACAATAACTGAAGTGATTGCTATTAATAATTTAGGAATTAAATTTGTTAATATTATTCTGGGTGCCAAGGGAGGGAGAAAGAACCAGGGAGCGTCTTGTTGGGGTAAAGATCACACCCGCTGCGAGAGGAAGGAAAGAAATGGTTGTTTGTGACCCTGACAAGGGAAAGAGCCTGTTGCAACCCCATGTTGAGCGTCTCCACAGCAGAGCGATTCCCGGGACTGGAGGCCCAGGACGGCGAAGAGCCCCTGGGTCTACACGCCAGTGGGGGGTCTTCAGAAGGGAGTTGGGAAACCGAACAACCGTGTTTGGAGCGTCTCTGCCCGTGTTGCAGCATTTTACTTTATACTGAAAAAGTCTTTAGTGGGGGCTCATCTGGGCTTTGAAGGGAGATTGATTTTAGTCAATGTTTTGATTCGTTTTTTAGACACTTGAGCCCTTTCTGCCCCCCTATTCTCGCCCTCCGTAGACTAGGACACCAGTTAGAAGTTTGACAGTATTTTTCCCTAAATTTTGTCCTTTTGCAGTTGTCAAATATTGCATTAGATCTTGTTATAAACAGACCAGAAGCTGGCATTGTTGACATTTCCCTTCATTAGTAAGTAACTGAAAGCTGACATTTTCACCCTGTCCGCTCTAGTCGGGTCTAAGGGTAGGAACGCGGTATGGGAACGAGGCCATCTGTTTTCCTTCCTGCTCTCGTTACAAACTCGCTATGAAACATTAATTGGCGAACCTACTTCACCTAATGGGTGCCTATGTTTCTCTTCAAAGTATTTAAAGCCCGAATGAATGAAAGATGGCATTGATTTGAGTCCAATGAGATTATTGATTAAACCTGAGATTTGAAATCCAAATGAATGAATGAAGACATTGATTTGAGTCCTGACTTGGCTTCTCGTTACTGTGGTAGGCACTTAATTTCTTTGGTTCTTACTCTCTCATTTGTAAAATTAGAAAAATAACAATAGTGACTTTACCTACCCCCAAGTATTATCACAGGGGATCTGTTAGATAATGTAGTAAGTACTTTACACACTATTAAGTGCTGAACAAATGCTAATTTTTATATTGGATACAATATAGGCTTAATGAAGTAGCTATTAATTGAGAGTCCTCTAGAATAACATGCAGTTCAGGCCAGATCTGTGGTTGAGGTTGGGGAAGGCTGAAGCCCCATTTCACTCTCCTGGAACTCATTTCTCAACTAACTTGATGAACACGTGTTCTAACCTAATCCCCTCAAAGTTTGGAACTACAGTTTGAGTATCTCAATCACAGAGAATGAAGTGGTTGGAGGCTGAGGCTGGGGAGCACATACGTTGGTAGTTTGTGTGCACCAATTTGAATTTTGAGGAAAAAGAGGGCAAGATTTGGAAACAACTGCATGAAGATCATGCAAAATTTGTGAGAATATTGAAGTGGCTTGAGAAGAGGCGTATGAGTGAAATTCTTCCACTCTACCAAACTGATAGCCCAGACTTTTGGACAGAAAAAGGGGGAAGGTGAACAGTATCCAACTCGATTTAGAGGTGAAAACAAAGGAGACTCCCAAAGTTATCCTTCTTACTTTACATTCTACGTTAAATTCATAGTTTGACCAGTCTCTGTTTTCATGGGAAGTCAATTTCATGCCTTACGATTTTGATTACATTTAGAATTACTACTGTTGGGTCAAAAATGACGTGGAAAGAGTTTTGTGTCAAAGATTCTTTCCTTTCAAATTCTGAGTAAGCTAAGGTTCCCCCACTTCTCACTGGAGTTTACCCACGTGGGATGTTAAAATTTTAAAGGTCAATTAATGAACCAGTAAGGTGCCGATGAAGGCTAGTCATTCATTCTAGGCATCGAGTAAATTGATCCTCAATCTGTTCTTATCCTTTTTGCATTAATAAGGTGAAGCTTCTCTACTCAACAAGAAAGAGCACTATTCCTCAGGGCTCGTCAATCCACACCTGGGTCTGTGGCTGTACTGAGCAGAGGGCTGGCTGGGTCTCAGCCCCTCACACCCTCCACTGGGCACCCTGCACAGGCACGGTCTGTGTGGGGCAGACCTGGAGTGATTTTGTTTGACCCAATGTCCTGAACTTGTTTTGAAACAAGAATTGCTGCAATGATTGGTCAAAGTCAGTGATGCTTTTGGCTTTGTGGTATCCATTTCCCAGCTGCATTGCTGTGTTTGGGGAAGAAGTTATTGTATTCTCTGAAAATTTATTTTTATATTTGAACATGATTTTTCCTTAAGCTCTAGAGAATGCATCTTCTCTGAGTAGAAAGGGAGGTGGAAGTTTCCATGGAATAGTGGAAATCCTTGGCTCTGGTATTCCAATTTTCTGTGTAAACTTAGGAAAACTGCTTAACCTCTGTGAGCCTAAATCACCTCATTTGTAAAAATGTGGGCAGTATTACTTATTTTATAGGCTTGAAATAGGATCAAATGGGTTAGAAATTTATGTAAATTTCCTAGCCCAGTGCCCGATTCATAGCAATACACATTTAACAACTGTTACTTTTTTCCCTGCCACCATGGTGTGAAAGAAAGAATGACACTGAACGGTGCGTCAACAACCCCAGATTCTAGCAGTGGCTGTTCAATTTATTAGTTGCGGTATTGGACTCTTTAGCCTTGGTTTCCTCTTCAATAAAAATGAGAGGTTGATTGTCTTTTAGGTTTCTTCTAACTTGTTGAACTTATGATTATTCATATATTTTTTTGATTCTATTCTAACCCTAAATTTAGAAAAAGTTATATTTTTACCCAAGAAGCACTGATTTTCACACAGTGTTGGCATCAATACTCTCACGCTCTTATATAAGAAAGAGAGTCAGCAAGTTCTGAACCCTGTTCCTTGGGAGAACAAAGGAAGGCGCTGTGCGTAAATCTGTGGAAGGCATTCCACTTCCACGCAACTGTGATATGACTCCTCGAAATGCATTTTATCATGGACTGGGCTTAACATTTCTGGACTTCAGAGCCAGCTCACAGGCATTCCACACTCAGCCCATAGGCCCTCACAGGGACTTCTGTATTTGAACTGCCTGCCTGGAGGTGCTTGGCAACAGGTGAGGGACATTGCTATCTAAGCCCAGGGACATTTGTGGGTCAGGTCCCGGCCCCAGATGAGGAGTCGTTGAATTCAAACTGACAGACGTAGGGGGTTCCTGAGAGAATAAATGGATGTTTGTAGCCTGCGAGTTTTTCTCCCTTATTGTGGATACTCTTATTTTTAAAATTTTGGAAATTGGTGGTATAAACAGGTGGAAAATACAGAATGTCAGTTCTCACTAATGGTTGTGCACAAGAATTACATCCATGATGATTAAAACTCTAAGTTAGAAGTTTTTGAGGACTTGTGGAGATCTAGCTTAGGAAGACTGGCCATGTCAAAATAATGTCTCCACAATTTCAAAGACAGAATAAAGGTGGATTCTGAAAGACGCAATGGACTTGCAAAGTTGGATGGACTGCTGAACAGATTCTTTGTCCTTATCAAAAGCAAGCATGATCTCTAGGAACTGGGGTAAATGCCCTAGAAATTAAGTTTATTTTTATGGCTGATAGAGTCATACATTGGTTGGAATATTTCATGTTATCCTTGTGGATAAGTTGAAGAAGTGTGGGTGAGACTACAGTAGTCAAATGAATTTATGTGTATTGAATAGTGACATCAACAAGCACCAGCTTTTACAAGATGCTGGAGGACCTGGAAAACACGGTGATAGAATTGGAAATATTTAGTCTGGAAAAGAAAAAAGTTTCTTATTGTTCTCCCTTGGAAGGGGTAGGCAGAGCAGCTATCCCTTCTGAGCTATGTGTTGAATATTTTTAACAGCTCTGTCATTGAAGAGGAATTAGACATTCTTTATATCTCAAGTAGGATAACTTGGGACCAGGGAGGCAGAATTTTCTTAACAGAAGGAAAAATGTTTCTGTCAATGAGTTTAACGGAAGGGACTGTATTTTGAGGAAGCAAATATACTTTCCTGCCAAGTTCCAGCAAAGGCTGCTTGCCTGTCTTGGGCATCGCCTAGTGGTTGCTTGCACTGGCAAGGAAGTTGGCCAAGATAATTTCTTCTGGTCCTTTATAAACTTTTAGATGCTGAGATAAGGTTAAAGAGAGTAAGTTAATGGTCAGAAAACAAAGGAACATCTTACCCTCTGTCGTCATGACTAAAGGAGCATAGTCTGTTTTGTCACACAGAAAAGGTTTACGTTCCTAAGTGTCCTGCGTTCCAGATGAACCAGGAATGAGCAAGTCTTCTCAAAGCCATGAATAACAAGTATTTCCTGAAAGCATTACAGCAAGATAAAAGCCACTAGAAAAGAGCAATGTTTTGTTTTTCTTTACTCAAAAGACGAAAATGTTTCTCAAACGTATCCAGTCCAATTCAATCAGAATTTTGACCACCATGTAATAATTTGAACCACAAACATTGAATTTTCTTTCATATTCTAGTAACAGTTTATCTCAAAACTAGATACCTTTGCAAAGATAAGTAAATATTTTCTTCATGTCCAAAGTTATCCATGAGTTTTCTTTTTCTTTCATAGATTGTTGAAGGTCAGGATTCTTAGAAGTTGGTAGATTTTGAACTCTTTTGACTATGTAGCCTACATTAAGAAATATAGTTTATACCGCTCCCCAGGATCATATATGCATTATAACTGAAATTGAATATTTGAGAAATAACACTTATGCCTACCTGCTAGTATAATACTCTGATATTTTTAATTCAATTCATTAATAGTTAAATACTGTTCATGCCCCACTAATTTCACAGTGAAAAGCACTGCTCTAATCAATAGTCTCTGAAAACTCAAATAATGGCAGAATAAATGAGAGAATTTAGATCTTGTCACATAGGACATTTGGTAAACTTGCTACAGAAAGAGAATTTTTTGCATACATATTGTGTGGGAAGTCCTGAGATTCACGATATATTCACACGGTCCTCTTTCTATCTTTTCTGCCCCTCTCCCCTCTTCCCACAGAAAACCACACACTTTGGCAGCAGCCTCTTGAAACAGGAAAGACTAAAAGGGAGATATACAGATAGACCAGATTCATTCTGTGAATCTCATGGCCTGACATCCAGAGAAGCAAATTCTAGCCCACAGCATGTCTGTTTACAAGCACTTTCAGGTGACTGTCGCGGAAACGGGATTGCGGACGCGCTGCTCAGAGCTGTTCGGGTAGCCATTCTTTTATTAGCAGGAAGACAAATGCAGTTTTTAAGATCAAGGTGGACACCTCTAGGAAGTTACATTTATTACAAAAAGCTAAAACGTCCGCATTCCCAGGAATCAAAGGGACTTAAAGCAGAAAGATGGTAACGTGCAGTAGACGCATGTGATCTTTGACAGGACAGCAACCACCTGAGTAGGTGACAGGAGCAGGAGGTGATCTCGTTCTGAAAGTTGCCAGTTCTGCCAGGTCTGGGGTTAAGCGAGGTGCTTGACGTTGTGACAGCCACAGCCCCGGTCTGCCTGACAAACATTCCCACGGACAGTGCAGGCACCGAGACTACTTTCACAATTTTTTATGCTTTTATAGTTTTCACCATTGGAGATTCCTTTGGCAGCATTTTGATCCCACTGGTTCAGAAGGCCCATGCTGTCGCAGCATGAGTAATGTACACGGTCGTTATGACTGCAGTACTTGGCCGGCCATCATGGATGAAATCTAGCCCCTAAAACATGGTGACCTCGGATAGCAGTGGCAAACTGCGGCTCTTCTACAGGCGTGGGTAGCCACCTAACGACGGCTATATTGTCATTTAGGGCTCTTGTGTACTCCCCACCACCCACACATTTTTTATTTTTAGCATTTGAAACAGTTTTTTGTTTTGTTTTATTTTCTTCCTCTTATCTATTTTTTAAATTGGCAAATAGAAATTGATTGTATATATTATATTTATGGCACACAACATGACGCTTTGAAATATGTACACATCATGGAATGACTAAATCAAGCTAGTCGCCAGATGTGTTATCTCACACACCCATTATCTGTCCCAGCTTAAGCCCTTTGTCACGATGTGCAGAAGGGTACCGTCATGGAAGTATGGAGAGCATCTCTCATCTGGACCCACTTCAAATGCTTCCTAGGAACTCCTTTGCTGAGATTCCTGAAAAACTTTTCTGGAAGTTTTGAATATCTATGAAATTTTGGCCAAACATTTGGGGAAGTAACAAAGGTCCTTCATTTTATTTTTTTTCAAAAATTCTCCCGTAAGTTGAGGGTCTAAAGAGGCCTACCTCCATAAGAGTTCTGGGTGTGTAATGAAGATGCTTCATTTTACAAAATAAATGACTTCTCTCCCATTTTATCAGGCCAATGTCTATCAAAACCCCCTCTGCTCCCCCAGGAGTTCAGCTTTCCAGAGACTAGAACTTGAAGAAACATTTTCCTGATCGTTATGAGATGTTTACTCTAATTTAAAGTGTTAGTGTCACAGAAGTGGTTTTTGCACTTGGTAGCTTCTTTACAGCAAACTTTTATGGCCCATATTATTGATGAAAAGGCAGTATTATTTTAATGCATTTTAAATGGACTCTTACAGAGTGTGCAAAGCCTTGATCACAGACATTTTTCTTGTACTAAGAAAAAAATATAAATATATACAATAGTCTTAAAATTGTAAAGGTTTTAATGAGATCAAAGGGTGCAATATGAGGAATAGATACTAGTATGCCCTGGGCAATCTCTGGGCTAACTGCTGGAAAAAGTTTACCATTCACTATTGAACCATATTTCTTTCTTTATTTTTTTCTATTTCTTGAAATGCACAATTCTCATGTCCATACTGAAAGAAGAGGATTTAGTTTGGTGGAAATTAATCAATAGATTATTGTTATATTCTTCTCTATATAGTATGTACTTAAGTTAGGGGCAGAGTTATCCAAGATTATGTACTCTGGATGTATCATTTTGATTGACTCCCCCAAGTTGAAGTTATGGGAGCACCTGCTCAGGAGCACTGCCCTCCATCATAGATAGTTCCCAACAGGGTGCAGGAGATAGGCTGAGTACTGGTTCATGGTCTATGTCAATCTCCAATAAAAGAAAAATAACAGAGTTAATTTCAGTAACTCTTTAAGGAGAAGCAAAAAGAACAGAAAGAACTGAGAATAAGAACAGAGCATCTGAAAGGGCACATGCCTGCCTTCTCCATGTACTTTCTGTTAACGACGCATTTTCCTGATCTTTCATCTGCACACTTTCTGTCCTGCCTAGCAAAGTTGGAGAAGGGATGGTCCAAGCATTCGGCGCAGCTCGCAGTTTTCTACAGCTTGTAGGTCTGACCTTTCTCTGGCGTTTTGCATGTTGTTGCCACCTGTTTTATCCCATTTATTAAAGATAACTTTCCTCATGGGACCCAGGCTTGATGCACCTCGAAGGAGTTACCTGCCCTCTCTCCCTCAGCCCCTCCCTCGGCTGCTACTCACTCAAAAGGGTCGCTGGGATCTGCCCTCTGCAGCTCTGGAGGGATGGGGATTCTTTTGTAGTACATTTCCCAGTCGAAGGCTCCTCGCATGGCATCCCCAGTTTGGGCCTCATACCCAAAGTGATTGTGGTCAATGACATCGATCATGGGACACACGATGGTTTTGTGGTTTAGTGCAATTTGGTCTGAAAAATGAAAGCACAAAATAGGAAATGACATGCCTGCCTAGGTCATCTATCATTCTCAGCAAAGAGAAGCCTGCAGTTCCCTGCTAATGCATCACGCTCGCAGCCTTGCTCCCTCTCATTCTTTCAGCACTTTGCGGCAATCTCTGTTCGAGTGCTGGACTTAACGCGATGGGACAGTGATTAGGTACAATTAGAGTTGCTGCATTTGCCTTTAAGAAAGTTACATCCCAGAGAGACTTACAGAAGTCCATTTAGCTCTCCCTCTGTCACATTTCTGCTTTGACCTGTCCCCAATCTGTCATTTTATCGTGCATCCAACATGCACAGAGTATACACAGTATTTGTATTCCTTCAAGCATATAGCCACCGCCTGCTGAGAAAATACTGGACTGCTTTCTGAGAGTTCCAAGATGTAAATATTTAACTTCATGGTTTTTGTGGCATCTAATCTCGTAACAGTCATGATGGCTGTCCCCCCAAATGTGACAGAATAGAATTCTTTGCTTTGAGGTTTGCCAGAGATTTTGCCAAGTCTTATTTGATCTTCGAGATAGATTCTGTTTGTCAAAGCTATGCATTTTTATCCTTCTCCATCGTATCCAAAAAGTGTTAGGTGGTATGATACTATTGCTATTACTCCTTCTACTGTTAAATTCTTGAGCAGCTACAGCTACTAAGTTATTTACACTCATGCTATTTCTAATACTCTGAACAACCCTGTAGGATGCCTATTATTGACATCCCCAATTTGTGTGTGAAGAAGCTGAGCTCAGAGAAGTTAAATAACTTGTCAAGAGTTACTCAGCTTTTGAGAGCAATAACCAAGATGCAAGTCTGCTCAGGAGTCCAATTCCCAAACCTAGCCTTTCCATGGCGCTTCTCCTGGTAGCAGAGGAGTGATTTCTTTTTTCGGTTTCAGCACCTTCCTTTCCCAAACAGGTAGTACTATTATGCCAGTCTTAGCGGCCAGTGCAAGGAACTGGCGTTTGCATACTTTAGTTCACCTAGAACAGCGATCTGTGAACTATCTTTCTTTCTAAGAATGTGCATTTAAGCAATATTTATTATAAAAAGCCAATACTGTCTAACAGGCAGAACTTTGAAGTACGAACACCTGCTCTCATCATCTGGAAGACCTTTGGATGCGGCATTCAACACTAAACCAAGAAACAACAGAGATCATTTAGAACTATTCTGAAGTTTGGTTGTTTCTGTATCATCCTTTCTCCAGGGGTCCTGGAGTAAACATCATCTGTACTGGGGTGAAGTTCTTACAATAAGGAAACTGTCCATTTTCTCCAGAAGTTTCTCCTAATCGGGGGGCAGGAAGCACAAGGTTTTCTTGGCTGGAATAACAGTGGCTTTATTCTGATAACACAGGGTGTGGAAACCAAAGGATCCTGTGGAATATTTCGCCTCTAGCCCTATATGCCTTTTCATTCATGCATTTGTCCTTTTCCTATTTCAACAATTACACTTTTTATTGATTAGAAACTCTGTGCTGGTCACTTTTTCTAGGTTCTGGGGACACAGCAGTGACTAACACCACAAAAAATCCCTGTCTTCAGGAATGAAGCAAAGACAATTAAGAAACATAATAAATAACTAAATTATATAATGTTTTAGAAGGTGATAAATGAAATGGAAAAAAAACAGGGTAAGGGGATGCAGGATACCGGGGCATGGAAGGGGTTGCAACCTTAGATGGCACAGCCCCAGTGAGCCTCAGAGGTCCCGAGGTGGCCTTTCCCGTATCCCAGCTGACTAGTGGACAGAGACCCCTCACCCCCCACTTGCTATTTCCAGTTAATCTCTACCAAGGACTCTCTGAGCATCTGCTTTCACCTGGGCAAGTCTTATAATGGGGTTTAATCTTTATCCAAATGGTGTTTTCCCAGAGATGTCTTTGACATATGAGACCATTGCTGCTGTGTCCAAAATATT
This sequence comes from Avahi laniger, assembly GCA_963575035.1. NCBI lineage: Eukaryota > Metazoa > Chordata > Mammalia > Primates > Indriidae > Avahi > Avahi laniger. The sequence continues at coordinate 30,759 of CAUYSK010065130.1, forward strand.
TCTGCTGTCACCCCTGCAGGTCTTTTAGTATTAAGGTTTCAGTGACTTTCTTCAATCAAATTTAGAATCAGATTTTGATTTACAAGTTCCTTGACCAATAAAGGGTCCCAAGGTGACCCAAAGAGGATGTGTCTGTTAAATTAACTGTCAACTTTCCCTTCGGATTTCCTTTCAGCTCTCATCCCGCTGCACTAGCTTAGGGTGAGAGCAGCATGACGAATTTTTCATCCAAGGCTTGTGCCTACATTTCAATTTCCAGGCATCAAACAAACAGACTCTTAATGGGAAATTGAAATTCAGGTATAATCCCAAGGTGAAAAATGAACCAAGAGACTATGTGGCTCCACCTGCTTTTTTTCATTTTGGATGATGTATCAAGACACTGATAGAGGAAAATAAGAAAAGATAGTGATCCCATGCTTGGATCATTTCATAGCCATCAGGCCTATGGGAAATGAAATGCTTTAATGAGAAGAAGTGGGTTGTGGGTTTCTCTTATTCTCTTTTTCTTTTTTCCTGTTTTTCTTCTGTTTTGTTAGACACATGGTGAACAATCAGAGACTCGATAATTGGCATTTAGGGATTGCTTTGGTTCATAAATAAATTAGACTTTTTGCTGACTTCCTTGAGTATTCAGCACCACATAGGTAAAATTCAGTTTGTGCGAATCTCACCGTTGCTGATGAAGCTCTAAATTGCTATGTCCTTGGACAAGGTACTTTTAATTAAAAGCTCAGAGGAGTCTGACTGTAGGAACACTGAAACAGCCCGTTGATTAGGATGGTGGGGCAGTCCTCTGTGTGGGGGTCTGTGGTGATGTGATGGGGGGGTCTTAGACGCTGGTTGTTTCCTTTTTAAAATCCTATACAGTTTCAATTGATTCCTGCCCCCCCCCATCTTTTACTAATGGAGCTTTGCTGAAATCCTACACAGTAGTCGATAGCAAATCGTTCTTTTTGAGGTAGCTACTGTGAAGGCGGTTGTTAGTGGCTTTACTTCCAAGGGCAGGGATGTATTTACAACAAACGTTGATCATCGAAATCTGGAAGAATAGGAAGGAGTACAATATGTGTACAACAAGAACTTCTTGGAAAGCGATTTTTTTCAGGCTCACAATTTATTTCTTATCCACAACTGGACTTTATATCTGACTTCATGGTAAAATAAAAAGCAAAAATAGTGAAGCTTGAACTGAGTCATGCATATGCCTTCTAGCTTGAATTACTTCCAGTTTTGTGTTTCTAACAGTTCAAGCGCAGTCTGACATAGATTTCTTGTTTCTCTCTTCGTTTTATTGTAAACATTTAAGATATGTCACCTGGGTAGCAGCTCTGAGCGTTTGAGAGGGTCTCTGTATAATAAATATGGGGTGGGGGTTGTATATTTAGGGACAGTCTGGTCCCAGAAGTAGAAAGAATAACAAAAAAAAAAAAAAGAAATGGCATGATAAATCCTAGAAAATGTCAAGGTGTTTACATATTAACTGTATTCTGGGGCTGAATAATTTTCCTTCCTCATGTCTTAACAACCATGTAATACTTGCTAAATGTGTGTGCATATTTTAGTCTTATTGTAGTTACAGAACGACGATAAAAAAGAATTTGGGGGTCCTTTTGTCTTTTAGTGTTTATCCAGTGAATAAGACTACAAAAAAGGAAAATGTCTAAGATAAATGAAACCTTTTTACACCTTAAGTTAGATTGCAGTTGACATTATCTAAAATGTCAATTTTAATGTAGATTTCTAGTTACTATTGTCCTCAGCAATGGTTAAAATATTCTGGCTCTAATAACTCAAATACTAATTCAAGGCTTCCGCTGGAAAAATCGTGGGAAGGACCGCTAGTCTTTGCGAATTGCAAACTCCGTGGACGCGGGTGTGCGCCCTCTGGGGACCGCGGCCTCACCAGGCCGTCCCGGGAGCGGACTCACCGAGGAGGGGCGGCAGCCAGTTCACGTTGACCTCGCAGTGGGAGTCCAGGAACGTCAGGACCTCGCCTCTCGCCATCGACGCCCCCAGGAGTCGGGTCCGGATGAGCCCTTCCCTTTTCTTGGTGCGAACGATCCTGACCTTGGAAAATCGGGCCATGTATTCTTCTAACTTATCCTTCAGGTGATCTAGGAAGGAAGTTAGGGGAGGCACAGAAAGAACGCAAAACGTTAGCTGCAGTGGAACATTCACGGCCGTTTGTGCACAGTGACTGCGAATAATGCTGAGTCCCGGCGGAATGTGTTGGAAGTCTGTGTGTCTCCTTTCTTCATGTAGAGGGGAGATACCAAGAAGATTGTATGCCTGGAGGTTTTTAGACTTTATAGTCTCCAAAATGCTTCAGAGACGGCCCCTAGTTGGAACGCAGGAGAAGTCACTGACGCCTGCGGGGTCAGCTCAGCCCGCATGCTGCGCATGGGCTCTCCGCAAACAGAGGGCTCGTTGACAGCAAGGCTTTGCCTCGTGTTCTGTGTGCTGGGGACAATGCACGCCAAGCAACAGCAAAGAAAAATATCTGTCACATCAGCCAGAACCAAACAGATTTCCACCCCCCCACAAGGTAACAGCAAACCGCTAAGCAAGTTCAGCGTCCGGCTTCTGGTTTGCAGCGGAAAGGTGACTGACTCGGGGTTAAAATAGATACGGAAAGGGGAAGGCAGAGGAAATACTATACAGTCATTTTGAACTTAGGTATGTGAGATTTGAAAATATTTTTTAGCTGTTTAAATTTGGAAATGTTTCCTCCCTAATGAAAAACAAACAATGGGGAAAAAATCATACAACCTACTCAAAGAATAAAACATTTCCCACAGGCTATGATAAAATGCATCAATCTCTCAGTTCTTTTTATGCCAAATAAGAGCATTTGGTGGCTTTCTGTGGGATATGTATGTGTACATTTTACCTCTTCTGCTTTCGCTCTCCCATATCTAAGATATTACCAGGGCTTGCTTGGAATTTCTGGTGAGTGTAGCCCAATATTCATTGAAATGGAATCTGAATATGCAGTAGGCTCTGTATTTTTTACTTTTCAAACTTTCTCTGCATGTCTGTAATCAAAGGCAATATTGTTATTAAGTCTCTTCTCATGATCCTTAGCAATAGAGATTCATGTAGGATTTATGATTCCTTCCTGCTATCCAATTTAACAGATGTCAGATTACTTTGTATTGGAGTTTCTCTGTGCATAAGGGTTTATTCTTATTCTTAGTTCTTACTGTCAGTGCAGTTTTAAAAAATCTTAATTTCCTTTTTTCTTGACATCTCTATATGTTTCACAAATATGTTAATTAAAATAATATTTAGATTTCTAATTTTCACAGTAAAAAAATAGAGGTGGGGATTTTCACAAGAGTGTTTTAGCTCAAAATATGTTTCCCTCTATTTTGTTCTTCCTGTAACAAACAGAAATATAGACATCAAAATATGGAAAGCAAAGATTCCAGGATCTGGAATCAGCATAGACTTGAGAGGGAGATCTGTAACAGTGAGATATATATATATATATGTAGGTAGGTAGGTTGTGCAAACTCTCTAAGCCTGAATTTCCTCACCTATAAATATAAGGGACTTGGGGGATTGGTTTGTTCTCTTAGAGTGTGGTGGACTATCAAGCTTCTATTCAGGCGTTGGTTAGAGATGTGCCAGTGTTCATTCAACAAACATTTATGTATTTAGTCAATAATTGGAGATGCTAGTAAGTCACTTGTACTTATGAAGAGAAACTGCATATTTTTATCTGAAGAAAAACCTTTGAATGTCAAGCCTGAAAGACAAAAAATATAGAATTTTCTATTTCTTGGTGAGATGTTGATACTCTGGTACCTATTGCAAATGTAAAGAAAAAATTTTGGCAGGCAATAAACTAACACATGTGAGCATGTAAGGAGTATCACAGTATCTCAAACGATCGGCTAGTTCTACTGTGTCTCTTTTTGTTCTGGAACAGGTCTGCCGTGCACAGAGCCTGCTTCCTGTCCCCCCCCTTTGCTCCCTGCTCCTGGCAATGATGGCCTCGAGATTCTAAACGACTGTACAAGACAGCGTCACCTGTGAATAAAACTAAAGATTTACTATCTTGTCAGGGAAATGAAACAGAAACAGTGGACACAGTGGCACAAAGGCGATGACTGAGGGATAGTGATCAGTCTGAGAATGCTGTTATGTGTCAGAGTCCCGAAAGAGTCCTGTTCTGTAATGATTTCTCACAGTAATAAACAGTTAAGAAAACTTTATGATCTCATTACCATAATTTATTTATGCTTGAAATCTTTCTGCATCTCTAATTTACAAACAAGTGGCATTCCATAAGTTTCTTTGTAAATTGGATGTTTGAACCACAAAAGGTATTGTCTCATGGAAGTAGTATTTCAACAGTCATTGGGACTAAAAGTAGATCACAGATATTTGTTAAGTCCACCAAAATCATGTTTCCCCCTTCTTTAAACTTTATTGTTCGTTTGTCAAATGCACCATTACGGGTACCATCTCGGCAGTCCCAGGCGCATTTAATTCTCCCCTTACTGATCCCTGAGGACTAACGGAGCCTCTCCTGGAAGAGAGAAGAAGTAATTTTCTATAGCTGCCATAGAGGAAGTAACTCTAGAATATTCTCACTTCCCAGGTGTTCCAAAGTGAGAATCAAAGAGTGATCAGTCACCTGAGAGTGGTTATCCCAACTTCAGATTTGGACTCCCCATTCTTTGGTTTATAGGAATCTCTCTGGAATTCAGCAAAGGCTGTCTCTACATGTTTTCCTTTCTTCTGTGTGCACTTTCTGATACTGTGTGCTTTTCTTATATCAAAGCCCATTTTAAGGTACTAAAATGATTGTATGGTGTGAATTCACTAAGCACAAGGGGTTTGACCCCCAATAGAGTCCACTAGATGTTCAGATCAAATCCTCTAGTTCTAACTTTATGGTGATAATTAGCTTGCTTTGCCTCAGATAATGATCTGGTTGACTGCACTTTGTGGGGTCTAGTCTCTCTTAGTAGTTCAGTTGTAACATCTAATTACTGATAACTCACCACGAAGGCAGGTATCATCAGTCTAATTAGCAAATTAAACTCTCAAACAGGGGAGTTACTGGAGATGGCTTTAAATTAAAAACATTTTGCCTTTCTTTTGTATGAACAATTTTGAGATTCATCTATAAATATTGTTAACATGATTTTAAACATGACTTTATATTATTTTTAATTCAAGCATAGAACCTTTGAAGCCCACTTTTGAACTCATTTAATTCTAAATAACACCAACAGAATTTATCGTATTTGTATAAAACAGGCAGATTTCCCTAGTGACTATGGGATATTTGTAGAACTGTTTTTTTGGTCAGTGGTCCTAGACGGCTAGTGCATATATTACTGCTTAAATCCCTTGAGTAGTGTTTGCATGACTCAGAAGAGTGAACACAATTTCAAAAATACCAGTTCGTACCAGGGTTTATTGTAGCACTGTGTGGTGATAATGAAGTGAAAAGTTGTACACAAAGGAAACGTTGCTATACTATGCATGATACATTTAGCAGTTTTCTGGTATGTATTTTTCTCTTTTTTTCAGAAATTTCATTTATGCTTCATGAATTTATATGGAGAATATACCATACCTTAGTGAATTTAGTGTTTAGGGTAGCAACTAAATACTAAAAAAAAATCACCTCAGTGATTTGCATAGTCAAGAGTCAAAGACTTGAGTTCTAATTCTGCTCCTGCCTGGCCCTGTGGCTTTGAGTAAGTCACTTCAGACCATTTGACCTCGTTTTCCTCAGCTCCAAGGTGAAGGGAATGCGACAGGATGATCTGAAATATTCCTTCTAGCTTTATGATTCTACGACTTCCCTTGTGAAGTTTTACTTACCAAGTACATATAGTCTTATCAAAAACTTAGTTTTTCCTAAGGGCATCGTTAATGGTTGTTATTTTGGTGTTTTCTTTTGGCGGTGTTTCATTTTTGAAAGGTAGAGTCAAATCAAAATAAAGCTAACACATATCAGAGGTTTGGTCAAAAACAAACTCCAGGATGTTTTCTTTGGTCAATACGACACATGTCTGATCTCTCGCGGTTCACCGTCTATAAGGCTGTCACTGATGTCAAAATAATGACTTTGGAGCACTGTAAGTTCATCAAAGATTTAAGTCTGTTCAATATTATGCTTAATATGTCAGAAGTACACAGTAGCAGAGTTGAGAAAGCTTTAGAGTCTACCTATGAGAAATTGTCCCCAAGTGGGCAGGCGAGCTAGTGACCATCGGTATTACAGAGCCAGGCCGGGCCATCCCCGGGGGAGGACCCACCATGGGCCGGCCATCAGCCGCCCCAGGCTCAGCAGCTGACGGTGAGGCCCAGCAACTTGTTGTCAAGTTTTTTCCATCTCCTTTGAATTCCCTAATTAGCATCTCAAGGTGAGAATAGGAGGGGCCAGGAGACACGATTGATCTGGAGACGTGGATTTCTATATTTAAGTACACACCTATGAAGATGAAATTCCTTTGATGTTTATACTTTGGTGTTCGCAGGTGCCTTCCTTGAGATCATATAGACTATGTGTCGATTATTAGGAATGATGCTTAGTTATGAGTTATGAAATACAGTGGATTATAAATACACAGAAACTGCATGTCTTAAACTTTTCTGGGTAATCCTCATACAACAAGAATTTACTATTAAGTGTGACACTAAGCATTCTAAGTAATTTGAGGTTTGACCACAGTGACAAGAGTACTTCACAATTAGAGAATATAAGATATTCTTCCATTTATTAATCTACTTGGCATATGTCATATGTATATTTTGACCTAAAGTACAAATGTTAAGGGTAACGGTCTACTTAACAGGGTCTGTGGAGACTTTTTTCTTTATTCTTTACACAGGAGAAACATATAGATTTTAAGACTCTAGTTGAATTCCAGAAAATTGTCAATTTCTTTGTGTCCTGGTTGACCACATTGAATCGTCCCTTTTGATGGCATTCAAATACAGACACTTCACATTTATCTCTAGAGCACAAAAAATCCCACCTAAGAAAGTAATAGAATTGATGAAACTGTGTTCAATTGCTTCTGTTATGATTTCAGCTTGTTCTATCTCTGGATGTCCTATTTTCTATTCTTTTAATATGTAAGGCATCTTAGGTTATTTGAGAAAGAGCTGGGGACACCAAACTTAAATAAATAGATAAAATATATTTATGCTAACATAAAAAGAAGAAAAGATAGAGTTAGAATATCAACCATTTTGCAACCCATAATGAATTTATGGATCAAACTATTATAGGCTGCTAATATCACAAAAGGAGCGACAATCACATATTATGAGCCTCCTGATGGAAAGACACATCACTGCCTATGAAATATTATTGTCAAAAGCTTTGAATATGAATTTGATCATTCCTTTAGATCTCACTACTGATTTACAGAAAGTAAAGCCATTGGAGAATATGTTAAATGACACAGCAGAAATACAGTCAGCAAAATCGAAACAATGGCACACTCTTCAGGACAAATGGCCTGATTTCTTGATATCTAAATTATAAGAGGGGAAAAAAGAAATGGAAGGAGAATCCTAAAGAGTAACAGACACCTAAGAAACATGGCAAACACTCCGACTCGATGGGAAGGCCTCATATGAATCCCGATTCAAATAAACAGCTGAGAAAAAAAAAAGCCATCCTGATGTGTTCAAAAAGGTCTGATATTCATAGCCACGTCACGTCGTTCTCCTGTTGTACGTAACAATCTCACAGAACATAAACGTTGGACAAGGACACTATGAAACCAGGGTAAAATGAGAGAAAAACAAAGTCACAGTGAAACCCGCAATATGTCAAATATGTCCCTCCTCAGGTACAATGAGTGACCGCACTTTTTACTGATTTATCTTTATCCAGTTGTGGACAGGACTCCATATTTTGTTCCCCACGGAACTCCTTGACTTCATGCAGTCATGGGAGGCGAGAATTGGATACCATTCCTCATGGGTCTTTTGCATTTCTATATATCTTACGAGTGAGGCAATGACCACCCTTTATTTCAGACTATTTTTTAAAGGATATTTATATAGCGAACACAGATGAAAGACAGAGATAGTGTCTCTCTCAGAAACAAAGGGCACATTTGTTTATAGCCTTAGAAAGTAAAGGTAGCATCTCCCCTCTGGAGCAACGGGCGGGCATACTTTCTACCCTTTAAAAAAGATTTGAGTCCTTTAAGTTCAGTATTCTTTCACTGAGACATAACCTACTGCTTGTGTAGGAGTCCATTCATGCCAGCCACATCACCCCGTGTGACTTGGGGGCCAGGGAACTGAGACAAACTTTCTGATTTTCATGCTGCTTGCTGTGAGAAATAAAGTCCATTGCCTCAGACCTAGGAAACTCGTGTCTCCTGTTTGCGTTCATGGAACAACAGCAAGTTAACTTCTTAACTTGCAGGTAGAATAAAATCCCGGATTCTTTACAGTTCTTTAAAGAGAGGTGGGAAGGCCACTGATGAAGGACCTCTAAACCCTCCATGGCAGTTTAGGAGTTCTTCTAATTAGGGAGAAATCTAGGGGAAGCGGATGTCATGTAATTCCACACACTAGACTATTCGATTCCTACCCCTGGGACACCCTCACTCTGGCTCAACTGAGCTATACTTCATCACTCATTTCTTTCATGTTATTTTCACCTCCAGTTACATCCCTTTAGAATCTGAGAATATGTTTATCCTCAGGTACAAATTTCATTGTGAATAATAGTAAGCTATGTTTACCGGAAGTAATCCAGCACTTTTTATGATCAGCTCCTAGAACCCTATATTTTCATGTAGAAAATAGGGATGGGATACATTTCAGGGTGAGGTTTTCTCCCGGCAAGTCAGGGAAGCCAGGGCACTGGGCAGATTTCTTGAGCCCCCCGCCTCTTTCTTTTTCTCTCTCTCTCATTATTTGCTTAAAGAACAATTGAATTACAGTTGACCCTTGAACAACACAAGTTAGGGGCACCAGCCCCGTGCACAGTTGAGAATTCTTATATAACTTTTGCCTCTTCCAAAACTTAACCACCACTAGCCTTACTGGTAACAATGAATGGTTGTTGACCGGAAGACTTACCAATAATATCAATGATTTATTAACCATATTTTGTATGTTATGTGTTACATACTGTATTCTTAAAATAAGCCAGAGAAAATAAAATGTTATTAAGGAAATCATAAGAAAGAGAAAATTTATTTACTATTCATTAAGTTGAAGTGGATCATCATAAAGGTCTTCATTGTCATCTTCACACTGAGTAGGCTGAGGAGGAGGAGGAAGAGGAGGAATTGGTCTTACTGTCTTAGGGGTGGCAGAGGTAGAAAAAAAAATCCACATGTAATTCAAACCCCTGTTGTTCAAGTGTCAACTGTATATATTTTCAGAATAGCTTTGAATGTGTAATATTTTCAGAGTACCACAGAGAAGCAAAATCTTTAGTCCTGATCTAGAATACAGCACCTGTTCATTCACCCAGGGCGTGACACCTTGTGAAGTAGTAAACAGCTATAAGCCTGGTGCCCTGCACCAGTCAAGGAAAGTTCTTTCTATGTTTAGGATTGAACATGGGTATAAAGTCTTCTGTCTGTGAAATGCTCATATGTCAAAGATTATTTGTATAATATCTTACGAATAAAGGCCCAAAAATTGAAAAAAATATTATTGGTGACACCATGCATAAAGGAATTAAGAACTTTTTCAGAAAAAAGAAATGTGTAAGAGGTGGGGAGAGAGAGAAAGAGAGCTCTGTAGATAAAATATTTATTTTCTTTGTCATCTTTTATATTTATAGAGTATGCACTCTTAGAATGGATTTTTCAAGAAGCAATAATAGTTATTTTATACAAAATCTTTGAGTATTTTGGTAATAGCCTAAAACCTGCCTATACAAAAAATGTAGTATATCTGCAGTGCAGTTTTATTTCAGCTCATTTATTACAAATTTGATTTGCACATTCATTACTTATTTCAATTTTGAGAAGGCAATGTGTACTCAGTTATAAAAGAAATATTTGAATTCTATTTTTTCTTTCTCACAGTATTTTCTTAAGAACAATTTAAAACCTGTTTTTGTCTGATGTTTCAATTATACATTTTTCCTAAGCATTTTATTTTTTTCAAAAGTAGTTGTAATTAAAGATCCTCTGTGAGTGAATAAAAATGAAGTAATCTGAGCATAATTTATAACTTGCAATTGTTCTATTTACATGAACCTGGAATGAGAACTTTGTATTTTCTCCAAGTCAGGCAATGTAAAATTAACTGTAATTCCAAATTGTTTTATTTATATAATTTCATCTGATGCTGTAATTTTTGCCTCAAGAAAGAAGAAAGATGTTAATAGAAAATGGATAAAACTCAGAGGTCTTTTCCATGAAATACTGTTGCTGAGTATTTTGAATTCACCATAATTGATCCATTTTCATACAATGAAAATATCTCTCCTTTTTAATAATTTGATACTTTTATTAGATTTTAAACATTTTGTGTGTTGCAAAAGAATGGGCCAGATAGCTTACACATTTTGTTTGTACCAGGTACATGATGGTCTAGTTCAGATGCCCACTGGTTAGTTACAATTTATTAGAGAGTACATGTGGTGTTTGTTTTTCCATTTTTGAGATACTTTGCTTAGGATAATGGTTTCCAGGTCCCACCAAATAGCTGCAAAAGTTATTAATTCATCCTTTTTTATGGCTGAGTAGTATTCCACGGTATACATCTACCACATTGTGTTAATCTGTTCATGAATTGGTGGGCACTTGGGTTGATTCCACATCTTTGCAATTGTGAATTGTTTTGCAATAAACATTTGAGTGTGGGTATCTTTTTGATAAAATGATTTCTTTACCTTTGGATAGATATCCTGCAGTGGGATTGCTGGATTGAATGGTAGGTCTACTTTCAGTTCTTTGAGAAATCTCTATACTATTTTCCATAGGGGTTGTACTAATTTGCAGTCCCATCAACAGTGTATAAGTGTTCCTTTCTCTCTGGATCCATGACAGCATCTATTGTTTTTAGACATTTTAATAAAAGCCATTCCAAGAGGAGTAAAGTGATATCTCATTGTGGTTTTAATTTGTATTTGCCTGATGATTAGTGATGTTGAGCATTTTTTCATATGTTTGTTGGCCATTTGTCTAAGTTCTTTTGAAAAATTTCTTTTCATGACTTTTGCCCACTGTTTAATGGGGTTGATAGTTTTATTGTTACTGATTTCTTTGAGTTCTTTGTAAATTCTGGATATTAGCTCTTTGTTGGATGTATCGATCACAAATATTTTCTCTCATTCTGTAGGTTATCTATTTGCTCTGTTGGTTATTTCTTCAGTTGTGCAGAAGCATTTTAATTTAATCAAGTCCCATTTATTTATTTTTGTTGCTGCCGTAATTCCCATTGGGGTCTTAGTCATAAATTCTTTGCCTAGACTGATGTCTAGAAGGGTTTTTACTACATTTTCTTCTAGAATTCTTTTAGTTTCAGGCCTTACATTTAAGTCTTTTATCCATTTTGAATTAATTTTTGTGAGTGGCAAGAGATAGGGGTCCTGATTCATTCTTCTGTATGTGGCTATCCGATTTTCCCAGCACCATTTATTGAATATGGCTTCTTTTCCCCAGTGCGTGTTGTTGTCTACTTTGTCAAAGATCAGTTGGCTGTAGGTTGATGGTTTTATATCTGGGTTCTCTATTCCGTTTAATTGGTCTATATCTCTATTTTTGTACCAAAAATACCATGCTGTTTCAGTTACTATAGCCTTGTAGTATAGTTTTAAGTCTGGTATTGTGACACCTCCAGCTTTGTTCTTCTTGGTTAGGATTGCTTTGGCTATTCGGGCTCTTTACTGGTTCCAAACAAAGTGTAGAATTAATTTTTCTAGATCTGAGAAATATGACATTGTTATTTTCAGGGGGATTTTGTTGAATCTATAAATCACTTTGGGTAGTATGGACATTTTAATACTGTTGATTCTACCAATCCATGAGCATGATATGTTTCGCTATTTGTTTGTGTTATCTGAAATTCTTTCCTCAGTGTTTTGTAGTTCTCCTGTAGAGATCTTTCACCTCCTTGATTAAGTATATTCTTAGATATTTTATTTTCTTTGTAGCTATAGTGAATGATATTGAATCTTTGATTTGACCCTCAGCTTGACTGTTATTGGTATATATAAATGCTACAGATTTATGTACAATGATTTTATATCCTGAGACTTTGCTTAATTTATTTATCAATTTCAGAAATCTCTTTGTGGTGTCTTTGGGCTTTTCTAGATACAAGATTATATTGTCAGCACAAAGCAATACTTTGACCTACTCTTTAGCAATTTTAATACCATTTATTTCTTTCTCTTTTCTGATTGCTCTGGCTAGGACTTCCAGTACCATGTTGAAAAGAAATGGTGACAGTGGGCACCATTGCCTTGTTCTAATTCTTAGTGGAAATGCTTTCAATTTTTCTCCATTCAGTATGATGTTGGCTGTGGGTTTGTCATACATGGCTTTTATAATTTTGAGATATATTCCTTCTATGCCTAGTTCATTGATGGTTTTTTATGAAGAAAGGGTGCTGGATTTTTGTTGAATGCTTTTTCTGCATCTATTGAGATGATCATATGGTCTTTGTATTTGCTTCTAACATTTATTGGTTTACATATGTTGAACCTTCTTGCATCCCTGGGATGAAGCTCACTTGGTCATGGTGGATTATTTTTTTGATGTGTTGTTGAATTTGGTTTGTTAGTATTTTACTGAATATTTTTACATGTATATTCATAAGGGATACTGATCTGTAGTTTTCTTTGTTTTTGGTGTCCTTTCCTGGCTTTGGTATCAAGGTGATACTGGTTTCATAGAATGAGTTTGGGAGGGTTCCCTCCTTCTCAATATTCTGGAATAATTTCTGCAATGTGGGTACCAGATCTTCTTTGTAGTTCTGGTAAAATTCGGCTGTGAACCCATCTGGTCTGGGGCTTTTGTTGTTGTTGTTGTTGGAAGACTTGTTATTACTGCTTCCATCTCATTGCTCATTATTAGTCTGTTCAGGATTTTTATTTCTTCCTGATTGAATCTTGGGAGGTTGTTTTTTTTCAAGAATTTGTCCATTTCCTCTTCATTTTCTAGTTTATGTGCATAGAGATTTTCATGTTATTCTTGGTTGATATTTTTATTTCTGTGCTATCAGTTGTAATATCTCATACTTCATTTCTGATTGAGTTTATTTGGGTCCTTTCTCTTCTATTACTAGTTAATATATCAAGAGGTCTATCAATTTTGTTTATCTTTTCAAAGAACCGACTTTTTGTTTCACTGACCTTTTGTATTATTTTTTTGTTTTCCATTTCATTTAGTTCTGCTCTGAATTTTGGTATTTGTTTTCTTCTGCTGGCTTTGGGTTTGATTTGCCCTTTCTTTTCTAGTTCCTTGAGATCTGATATTAAGTTGTTAATTTATGATCTTTCTAACTTTTGGATTTGGGCATTTAAAGATATGAATCTTCCTCTTAGGTATGCTTTTGCTTAGTCCCATAGGTTTTGATAGCTTGTGTCCCCTTTGTCATTCAGTTCAGGAATCTTTTGATTTCCATATTAATTTCATTTTTGACCCAATAATTGTTCAGTAGCAGGTTGTTTAATTTCCACAACTTTGTGTGTAATTGAGAGTTACTCTGAGAATTGATTTCTAGTTTTATTCCACTATGGTCTGAGAAGATACATGGTATGATTTCAATTTTTTTATATTTGTTGAGACATATTTTGTGGCCTAAAATATGATTAATCTTGGAGAACGTCCCATGTGCTGCTGAGAAGAATGTATATTCATTAGTTTTTTGGTAGAATGTTCTGTAAATATCTATTAGGCCCATTTGTTCTAGGGTCCCATTTAGGGTTCCATCTGGGGGTGAGAAGAAGACAGCCACTGCAAATCTGAGTCCCATGCTGACCTGGCACCATGTGCCCGAGAGCTCAGAATGGTTTTAGCTGCTGTCCAATCCCCACCGTGCATATTGTCTGGTGCAATGATTCCACAGACTCCAGGCCAGTCCCCGGTCTGTCCAGGTAGAGGTCTATGATGGTGGAGGGAGCCCCCTCTCAACTCAGCCACAGTGCCGGCAGGTTGAGGGCGGCACTCCAGCACTCTATCCTCCTTTTTTCCCAGTGAATGCCTTGATCTTGTCAAATATATCTCCCCTTCACCTATTTTTTTCCTCTGTCGTATATCCCACGTTACTTCTCTGTGATTTCACAAAATTCCTTCCGAGAAGAGCAATCCGTATGCAGGCAGCTGCCAGCAATTTTCACTTTTTTCCTTGAGAGCGGTGCGTGCGCAGGCTGCTTCTAGTCTGCCATTTTTCCTCAATCTTTTAATTTTCTTTATTGGTCAGGATACTTATTTTATCAAATCAAATTTTTTTAATATTTCTTCTTTTGGGTGCCTTGAGAGGCTAATTACACACTAAAAAATTTGAAGCAATGTATTCGCTTTGATAAGTTGATTTTTAAATTATTTCAACCTGACCTGAGATGTACCTGGCACTGCCCAGGGAGCAAACCAGTTCCCTTAATCTTTAAGGCTGTCAGAAATGGACATTTTACAAGATTATTTGTCTTCAGATATGAGGCAACTATTTCAAAAAAGAAAAAAATCAAAAGAACCAATATATTTATGCTTTTATTATCTAAAGTCCTTAGAGGTTAAATCCTGTTCAGAAATTTCACAATTCTCCAGCTACTTCAAAGCCTTCTTATTGCATTATTATTTTGCCAAACACCAGGTTATGTGATTTTAAAACTAATTATTTTTGTTTAATAACATTAATGCTACTTACTGTTAATTGTTGATTTATTGGTACCTCTAGACACACATTTATAGCTTGGATAAGCAGCCTTTCTGAGCTGATTTGACTTAATGACCATCACTAAAAATTGGGACTAAGAGTAATTTTTTTCCGTAAAAATAATTAATGATTTTCTGTTTCTTGTTTTCCTAAGACAAAATCAGAATGAGGAATGAAAACTATGGACCTAAACAATTACAAGGTAGTATGAACCACATCAGCGAGGCTATAATGAGATGAAGTCACAGCTTACCAGTAAAACCAAACACTGCATGTATAATTCAGCAAGCTACATAGAATCTACCTCTGAATATAAGGGACTTACAAATTCATTTAGAGCTATTTTTAGAAAATTCAAAGTGATAAAAAACAAAAAAACACACAAAAAAACTAACCCAAAGCCAATATACCTTTGAAGGGGAAAAATTAATCTTTAGCTAGTAAAAATATATAAAATTCAGATGGGACAAAAAACAAAAACAAAAACCAAATTCTAAAATGCTATATAACAGCACACATAGCATATGGGAGCAATTAAATCTCTCCCCTTCCTGAAAAAACTTTCAATTATGCATTGCTTTCCAGTTGAAAAATACCTGACTCATGCATGCTAATGGCCTTTTTATTTTTCTTCAGTTTCTCCAGAAGAATCTATTTAAATTATGAGTGGTAATGCTCCATGGGTAGTGTCACAGGGACTATAATCTCAAATTAACGTGTGTGAGTGATTGAATAATGTCACCAATGACTGCCAAAATAGCCCCAAGACCTCTGGGGTTTGGCTTGACTTCACAATAAATAAAGATAAATTGGAAAGGATTCCTCTAAACAGTTAGTGTGAGAAAAATGCTGTGTCAAAATTTCAATTTAGATGAGACCAGAACTAAATTAAATATCTGGGAATTGGTCCTGTTCCCAAAACTACTGAAGCTCCCAGTGCTTAACAAGATCCTTGCAGGGCAATATGGAAGGAAGCTTGCAGGAAATGCGTTGTCTGCTCTTGTTGAAGAAAATTGACCTGTTAAAAATATGTCCTCTCAAGGAATGACTCCACTTCTTGATAATGCTATTAAAGAATGAAAAGGAAAAGGACCATGTAAGATATTGTCTTGGTTTAAAATTTACAAAGGGGAATATTAAGAGGACCAAAAATGTGTTTGGATTCTTGAATGAAAAGAACCAAACGCATTATATGACTAAGTAATCTATGAACATAATGAATATATCCATGTTTATTAAATGCTTATGATATTGCCAGATGTGATTCCTGGATATATTCATGTATTAACTGATTTATTCCTCATTTTACAGACAAAAAAAATTATCATTATTTACAAATGAGGAAAATGAGGATCAGAAAGTTTAAGAAATTTGCCTAAGTTCATACAGCAAAACTGCCTAAACACTGTAAGTACTTAGTAAATGCCAGTGATTATGTATCAGGAGACAAAAACCCCAACAAACTGGAACCCAAATGTATACATCAGGAATCTTTTAATTAGAAGGGGACCAATACATGCAATTAGGTGCTTATAGCAATAATATATAATTATTATAGAAGACCTGGAAGATAAAACACACTGGAAAAAAGGGGAAAAATCACCAAGTTTTACTATCAAAAGTCAATCACTGTTCGTATTTTCTTTTTTTGTATGTATGTTTATGAGAATCTATTTGTTCTTTTGAACCTAACATTGAAATTTTCCATGTTATTATATCTTAAATATATTATTTTAAATGTGCCATCATTTTTCCTTATTGTTGGAGATTTAAATTGTTTTCATGAGCACCGCATTATTATTACAAGTAAGATACAATGAATATTTTTGTGAATAATGTTTTCTGAATCCTTAGGAGGTATTTCAAGAGCTGAAACTAGTGCATCGCAGGGTATGAACCTGTATAGATTAATCTAATTACAAGAGACTGAAAACTCTGTCTTCATTTGCCATGGAAGTCAAGAACTTGGAGTAGCCAAGGGGACTTTAATGGCCATAGAATCCATTCCATTCTGTCCTGAAAGAGAACTGAAGCCATCAGTCACACCATCAAATTGCCAAGCCATCACAAGTCTCTTCCTGTGCTTTCCTGCTGCTAGAATGAATGAACGACCTGCACACCCATGCAAGGCACCCTCTCCATTTGTGCACTGGACCCCATCCTTTCTCATCTGTGAAGAGCATAGCTCCTATAAGGTGTCCCATCTCTTCCCTGCATCCTCATTTTTGGTCTTTCTACTGAGTCATTCCATCTTCAAACAAAAATGTTGCAATATCCCTCTCTTAGAAAGCAAACCTTCTTTTACCCACACTGTCCTCTGGCTTTGGTCCCATTATTCCTCTACTCCATCGTGCAGCAAGATTTTGTGAAGTTGTCTAGATTTGTAGTCTCCACTTTGTCTGCTCCTATTCTCTCTTGAATCCACCCCTTTTATTCATTTATTCAAGATGTTCTTGGGGATATGTATGAATAGCATTGCTCTGGATACTGTGAGCATTTGCCTTTTGAAACAGGCAAGCATTTCATTTCAGAGGGATTCTTTTGCCAAGAAATAGCTCTCGTTTAGACTTAGAGTAAAAGGGATGTGATGAGAACACAGAATACAGAGGTAGAGCAGGAAAGGACAAAGGGAGCCATTTCCAAGAAAATGATTTTGAAGTTCATTGAAAGAGAAGAGAAAATGAGTTCTGAGACATACAGCTCTAATTGTGAGCACAAAGTACTTTCGAGATCACCTGCGGAGTTAATTCTGACCAAGATTCATACTTTGCCAATATATCCAGGAAGGCTGGGGTCATGAAGAACGATAAAGGTCCTAGAAAAAGTTTGAAGTGGCGAAAGTCCCTTGCTTGAGTAATTGAAAGCTAAACTGGACAGAGCACTATGAAATATAATTTGGCCCTTTTTTCCAGGGAATGGAGAAAATGATCTAATATGTCGTTTCCATCTCTGCTTTTTTTGTGACCTCTGGCTGTTAACATCACTCTTCCTCATTACATCAAAATGAATTGCCTATTTACTACTGAACTCTAGCAAGCGATTTTCCTCCCTGGGTAAGGCAACAAGCTAGCATTGGCTACATGCACTTCATTTCAACTTAATCAATGTCTAAGGAGTCATTTTTAAATGGCTAATACCATTTCCGGGAAATTTTGCTTATTGACTGGGTAATGGTTTCCTTTTACGGCCAAGCCAAAGCTCCCCCAAATTTTAGAAGAAATCACGCAAAGAAGTAAAATGTATTTGCAAAATGGGAAGCAAAATGAAGTGATACAGCCTTTAAATTGCCAATAACCTCTATAGTAGGGCCATTTATTAGCACTGGAATCTGCTCAGGCTGTTATTTTCCATGACAATAAACACTGAAAAACACTGATGCAGGATGACTGCATTTATATTCTATAGTATTGCATAAATTTTCTTGTCTTGGGCAGGTAGAAGAAATATAAGTCATTATTTAGATTTCTTACAAAGAAATAAATAAATGGTGTTCTTTAGAGAGTATATATATACACACACAAATACACATATACGCACATATGCATACGTATGTGCATATATCACTTCCGTCGCTAAGAATAAGTGAAAGATGCCTAATTTGTACTTTACAGAAAAAAAATAGATCATTGTTTCTTGCACAGTCTTGATTAAATGAGGCAATAAATCTTATGTTTAAAACATGCCAGGCATCTGCCAAGGCAAAAGTTGGCCCAGAAAGTGACAAGTACAGAATTGTGGAGCACTAGGAGTTTTATAGTCTGTCACTGGCACGACAAGTATGATAAAGGGCAGCATTATGCCTCCTCTACTGATAGTCCGGCAACAAATTTTCCATTGTAATTCTTTTGTTTGGCCCTCTTTATCTTCATTTAAATGGGCTGCATCTCCTTGAGCTGCAGCAAAGATATATATTTTCCCTGCTAATGATGTTTCTCCCATGGTCCCAGGATTATTTTCACACTTGATAAAGTTCACCTACGGAGTGGCTGGCAATCAGTCAGCACGCTGCAAATGGAGACAGACAGGACGTGGATTTTTCCCACTTTCCGCGGACAGACAAGCCCTGCATCGCTTGTGGGTTTTTTTTTTTTTTTTTAAACTGAGACTTCTATCCCGGGAGAGATTTGTTTTTCCCAAAAACTTTATAAAGATCAGCCTATGAATTCTGCTCAACTCTAAAATGCGTGTTAGACCAAATCCCTGTTTTTGGGTCCCTTTCTGCTTACTTAACATGAGAATAAACAGATACAAATTAAAAGCTATTAAAAACTAGTTAATAAAATTAAAAATTAACCAGCATTAAGGTCAATACTAGAAATGCAATGCCTCTCTTCGAACAAGCCACAAGCAAAGAAAATGCAATACGAATGTGGTGCAAAGCAGAAACAGAGTGAACGCCGGGAAATCCAGGGTATAGCCCTCGGAGTTTTGTAGCTTGCTATCGAAGCAGGGATGTACTAAATTTTCACATGAGGAGATAATACCTCCAAATAGGGTTTATTTACTCTAGATGATTGGTACAGATGATATACAAATTCTAAAAGGGAGGATCCTGGAACTTGAATTAGAGGAATAATTATTTATATAGATAAAGAGGAAGGAAGGGAAGTCACAGTCTTGGGAATGAGGAGTTGAGTAGGCAAGGAATAAGCAGTCCTGAGGTGGTCCTTTATTATAAAAACAAAATGAAAAACTAAATAATTAACTAAACGACCAACCAAACAACAATCCCTGCTTAGGTAGCCTCTTACAAAAAAAAAAAAAAATGCTAAACTATGCAGTTATGTGAATTCAAAGGACACTAAAAAGGCTAAAGTGAGCTGTGGATCTCTCATATCCTCTTTTTTTCTCTTAGTGACTGTAATTTTTTAAATGTTTTCATTTTCATATTGATATTTTGGGAGCTCAGTAAAACACGTGAAGCCAAAATATTTAACACATTTTACCCATTGCAAAATAAACCCCATCTCATGCTTCTAGTCCTGCATTTTCCCAGCAGGAGCAACCCCTTTTTCTCATTTCTTACCTATATTTCTAAAATATTTTTGGCATATAAAATTATTTATATGTATATGTGAATAAATACACACATATATGTGTATTATGTACATATAGAATTTTTACCATATTATTTAAACTCTAAGATTTTTTCAAAAAAATCTAGCAATACATTACACTATCAGTCATAGAAACACCATTTATTTATGGTCATTTGTAGTAAGAAATGCTGTGGGGTTTCATTTTATGATTCTAAAGAATTCTTATGAAATAGAACTAAAAACCATCACTAGAAGAGTCATGAAACGTCTTGAATGGTTGTGATATTGTCAAGTTGTCCGGGGAGAGTCGCCAACGTGGGGAGGCCAAACCATAAGGTCCATAGCGTCTGGACCTTAGGTCGTCAGGACTGATGTCACATGGATGGGAGCTTGTTGTGTTTCCTAACAAAAATCAACTCTTAGTAAAACGGCAAGAATAGGGACCAACATAGCAGAAACCAAAGTGCCTTTTTGCTTCTTCAAGTCCCGAGCTAAATCTGAATGGGGACAAAAAAAGGTGAATTGTGGGGTGTTGGATTCTGACTCTTATGGCCGGGTCACATATGAAGTGACATGTTCAGACAGGTGCCTAGAAGTTCTGTTGCACAGCTGTCTCTGCCAATGAGTTTCAAATATTTTTTAGTTTCTCAGTTACAAATTAACTTTTTTTTTTAAACGAGGAACAGAGACCGACATAAACCAGTTCAAGCAAAAGGGGGCGTTTCATGCCCAAAGCGGGAAGCACAGCTGGGTGGCCCCACAGTTTGTCTTCGTTTCAGGTGCAGGAAACCCGGGGTTACTCCAGATGCGCAGCTGGCCCTGCTCAGTCCCGTTCTCCCCGCCCCTTCAGAAGACACAGCTCACAACGCCCTTGACGCTTTCTCTAAGGAGACCGCTCAGACCCTCCCACAGGCCACATCTTTGGGGACCCGCAGGGGCGGATCCTTTTGCTGCTTCGGGTGATTCTTCTTCCAGTCACAGCGAAACTGCATCAAACCACGGCGCCGCCCGGCTGGGCCGTCTCCCTCGACCTCCACGCGGGGCTTAGTCGTTTCCCGCCGCTGCCTCTTCTCCTCGAGGATGTGGACACCTGAGAGATTTCTGAATCTCCTCGGGCGGTTCATCCGAGAGCTGGGCTGCCTCGCCTTCGGCGGCAGTTCCGTGACCGCCCTCGGCCCCGCGTCTCGGACCGGCCTGCGCTGCTCCGTGTCGCTCGCGGACCGCTCGCCGCAGTGTCTGAACCGCAGACCGCGGATTCTTCCCTCTGCTCCCTAACCTCCTGCTTTCCTTCCATCGTCTTCTCCATTTTCCTCAATCCGGCAGTTTGCTGCTGCTACCTATTCCTCCTCCGCCCAGCACGAATCCCACGGTCGCTGACGGCCCGGACCCCACCTGCCCCCTGCGCACGCGCGGCCAGACTTGGCCTCTGGGTCACAGCTGCTATGTGCCCCGCCATGCCTCAGCCCGGGTGCAAGAACCGATGCCTGCAATGGTGTGCTCAGGCTGCCGTGATAAGATACCGCAGACTGGGCGGCTCAAACAACAGGTTGTTTCTTACAGTTCTGCAAACTGGGAGTCCAAGACGGAAGTGCTAGCAGGATTGGTTTGTGGTGAGGTCCCTCCTTCTGGCTTGCAGCCAGCCAGCGCCCTCTCCCTGGGTCCTCAAACATTCGTGAATCTGCGTGCGTGCATGAGCAGAGAAATCTCCGGGACACACCAGTCCTGTGGGATTAGAACCCCACCCTTATGACCTCATTTAACCTTAATTACTGTTTTGAAAATCTTGTCTCCAAATACAGTCACACCGGGATTAGGGCGTGAGTGTAGGAAATTGGGGGGAAACAATTCAGGCCATAAGAATGCTGAGGAAAGTGTCTCTGTGAATATGAGGCCACAGCAAATAGATACCCTTCAGCCTCAGCTGTGCCCTCAAAACTAAAAGCCAGTGTACTCGTCCTTGGTGAGCACCTTCCTCTGTCCCCCTAGAAGGATAACCTTCACCCGTCTCCTCAAGCTTCTATTCAGTCACTGCTCTCCACTCTACCCATCACAGCTTTGACCTGCAGTTTTCAGTGAAGGTTAAAATCTGTTTCAGCTTCTCCCCAGACCGTGAGCTCCCTGAGGTCAGGGACCATGTCTTGTTTGATTTTATATCCTTAGCATGGTGCTTGGCACATCTTAGATGCTTATAAATATCGAAGGAATAAATTTACCTTTTCTATGTCCACAAAATAGTCATCATCTGCATCCCAACGTTTCTAGTCTCAGAAGATATATATATATATATATATATATATATATTTTTTTTTTTTTTGCCTTACAGGACCAACCTGTCTGTCTGTACCCTGAATCCCATCTCTTGTTGACTTCTCTGGAATCTTGTTCCATTAGTTATTGCCTCTTATATATTCAAACTCTTCCTCAGCTCCTTCTCTTTAACTATAAACATTTTCAAATCTCTCTAATGCCAGATAAACTAATAAAACTTTCTCTTTAAAACATGAACTTTTCTGTAGCTAATACTAAAATATTATATTTTCCATCGCCTCTAAAATTATGGAAAATGTGATCTTTAGTCCCTAAGGCATTGCGGTCTAGTTTCCACTTTTGCCTCCGTTTTGAAATTGGTTTTGTGGTGACCTCCATTGTTAGAGTGCACACGCTCTGAAGTCTGTGTCACTGAGCGGCACCGCTTCCTCTGAAACTCCACCCTTGGCCTTTGTGATTCTGCGATAGGCTCATCCTGTGCTCCTCATCTGTAATGCTGGTGTCCCCAGAGACCGTCCTCGGAGTTTTCCTCCTTTCCCTCATTGCCCTGGTGACCTCGGCTTACCCTGCGGATGACTCCCCAAGACTTTACCTAGCATCTCGGGGCTATATATTACCTTACAGGGCCTCTGTGAAGTGGAGGCACACAGAGTGGGAGCTTTGCTTTAAGGCACAAGACCAAATAGCCGCTAGTTTGAAATGGTCTGTTCCAGCCAGGGCTTCTCAATACTCTTGGCATTTTGGGCCTGGCAAGTGTTTATTACAGGGCTGTTGTGAGTGTTCAGAACCTCACTGGGCTTTATTCACTAGATGTCAGAATCTCCAGACGTTGCCAAATGTCCGCTGCCAGGCAAAATTTCCCAAGAACCCCGGATCTATCTGAAAGTAGCATTATAATAGCAACAAGAAACAGAGGAACAATTAGTTGATTGTGGTATTGTTAAGCTCCAGAAATGAGCCCAAATTTCTAAATAATGTGATTTTTGTTTTGAATGAGATCTTTATGTCTTGAAATCTGCACTTTTCCCCACTCCCGCCACCCTCCCTGACTTTGCTACTTAGTAGGGCAATTTGGCAACATTTCCCAGAATTTAATTTTTTTCTTCTCTTTGTTCTGTTATTTACTTTCCCTGAAAAATAGATTGAACAGCGGTAGCCGCGGTGGGTGACCTTAACAGCAGCCTGGAATAGAAGGTCCTTGCGGGGGAGGAGGTAGGGATGACTGACAGCTAACTGGTCCTGAAAGAAGGAAAGTAGAACTTTTCGGGGGAGCAATTCAAACTGCACTTGGTTCACTTTCTAATATGTTACTGAAACTTGAAGTGGCTTGTTCCTTTATGCACATAAATTTATTAATAGTTAATGTGAATACAGAAATCAGTAAAATTTTGGATCTTCATTACTTTCAGTTATACTCTTTTTAGATTAAACATGAACGCTTAAGTCTTCATCCATACTAACAGACTACACACGTCTTATAAGAATGTGCCCCTACTGAATGCACTTGGCAAAGCGATCTCTCTCCACCTGCTGTGACGTTTGTGTCTTGGTGAACCAGTTGTTGAGAGTAGGCGCTTGGCTGTGACAGTTTTGGAATGAATTGGTGTCTTTAGAGTGAAAACCTGAGCATGTGTAGACAGAAGAGGTTGCTAGACCAAAACAAAACAACAACAGCAACAAAAAAAGAAAAACAAAATGCAAAACAAGAACAAAATAATCTCAGCCAAATACTTGTTATATTAAAACATCTTATAAGTTAAATGCAAGAAAATTCTTTCCCTTCTATAACACGATACCTAAGTATATTAACGAAGTCCCTAAAATACAAAGGAAGAAAGTTATTGCATCCATTGGACCACATAATGAACCGTGACAATTATATCCACTTGAAATTCGACCAACACTTACATTTTGCAAACCTCTTCGTAGAATGAAATAGGTACAGCTAAAGGGGAAACGTTCACTTTTGAGCAATACTTTGAGCATCCCCTTTGTAAAAGATTTATGTTTTCTAAAGTTTCTTATAACAGCTCAGTTGCTATGGCTGGCAGACAGCCAGCTGATTAGAGAGGACTGGAGTTCAGGTATCTTTTTTTTATTAGTGTCTATAGTTGCCCTATTTTGAAGTCATTGGCTTTTTCTTCCTAGAAAATTCAAGGCACGCAATTCCCCCTTTCCATTCATCTATGAAACCGTTAACTGGGCAATCATGGAACTGAGGTTTCCCTTAAATGATTCTGACATTCTTCAGAGCAAGACCATTGATCACCTTTAATCTTAATGGATTGGAACTAATTTCCAAAGACCTACAGTTTCCTCGACTGGAAAGGAAATAAATTATGAGATACACCAACAAAACCCGCATACAGAAAACATAAGCTCCAGAGAGTAAAAGTCATGTCTTAACCAAACAGATGATCAGTGATGATTAATGTCTTCTGCATAAGACTTTGCAATAAACTTCCCTCTGAAAAACCACTCAGAAATTCTTGTTAAGTAGCATCGCATGAATTCAACCTTAAAAATGCATCCCTTTTCCTCATCACTCTGTTCCCTAACCCTATTTTATTTTTCTTAACTCTGATGACAATTTGATATATTATACATTTTTTCACGTGTGATTATTCTCTCTCTCTCTCTCTCTCTTTCTCTGCTGGGATGTCACTAGAGCAGGGACTTTGTTTTTCTTTACTGCTATATCCTGAGTACCTGGAGTAGTGCCTGCCACTTTTTCTTAAGAGCAATTCAAAATAATGTTGTGCTTTCTAATATTAAATAAGGGAAAATGTCAGACTGAAGGTTTTGTTTAGAATGAATTTTTAACTATTAACAAAATCTAGAATATGCACCCATGTTGTAATATACTGAAACTTTACTTCTGTCTTCTGTACAACTATAAGAATGATGAAATTATATTTACAGATTAAAATTAGTCTGTTATTTTATTTTTATTGTTTTTCTATTTCAAAGTATTATGGGGGTACAAATCATTTTGGTTACATGGAGCACTTTTATAATTCTTGAGTCATGGTTATAAGTGTGCCCATCACTCCGATAGTGTTCATTGTACCCAGTAGGTAGGTTTTCGCCCATTAGTCTGCTATTGATACACCTATAAATAAAAAATTTTTGTGTAAATTTATATTGCTTAAAAGAAAATACTGAAACATTCCTGGAGGTTGATTTATGGTAGAAATTTAAAAAACTTTCATTTGATAAGGAAATGCTAGATTGCTTACAAGGAGACCTGATTTATCACAATTTTGCCAACTTCCAACTTTTCAGAAGTACATCCAAGAGCAAGGTTGTCTCAACATGTCAGAAGATTTGAAAGACTTGATAAGACAATACTTAGGGACATTAAAATATAATTCTTCAAAATAGCCCATTTCTCAGTGATCACAAAACAAATATTCTCTGACATGCTAAACAGGGCTTATAACTGCTAAATAAACACATCATTGCTAAACAGGAATTTTCAGATGATTCCAACATTTTTGGTGGGCATCTCATGTTGGGATATGCTGAATGCAGTGGACCAGGACTCTGCAAAGAGAGGACTTGGTCTGTATGGACCAGCCACAATGGGAATATATCCATCTATCGCTATGTAATAAAAGGGAGCAGAAACTGCATCAGGGAGGGATAATCTTATGTTTTTCTTTATTGAGATGACCAAATGTATACAAGTCCAGCAAGTATAGCTGTCCAACTGTAATCCTTCCCAAACTCTGCATGTTTCTGTGAGACACTCTGTCAAACATTTTAATGATGACGAGACAACTGGTATCCAGGACCAAGCTTGATGTTGTTTTAATTTGGCTTGATGGAATCATGGCTTTTTTGATAATTAAGGGGGTGATAATTTGAGTTCATATACTTAAGTAGTTATACTAATGTGTTTTCAAAAATATAACTGCACCATGTTGAAGGCCAGGATCCTCTGTTACTATCAATGCCTTGCTAAGTGTAAACATGGTGCTCATTCCACCGCGCAGTATCGCGCAAGATAGGTGCCGCGTCGCAGGATGCCTGTATCTGCGCTACATTAGCCCACCCCGAGAATATCCACCTGGGAACCACAGGCTCCTTTTTTTCTAAATCTAAAATTTTTTCGTCTTAAAACCAGCACTGCAGGATGAGCATACCTGAAGTGAAAGTCTGTCATCAGCTTTTGACAATGGTGCACTGTGTTTCTGTTTGAAGTGGAATTTGTGAATAGTTGCACCATTTGACAGCATTTTTTATTCTGCCTGCTTAACAGCCCATCATGTCAAAGAAGACCAAGAGAACACTGAAGGAAAAAAACAGATTTTTTAATGAGGATTTGGAATTGCAATATTATCTTGTTTTGCTAAAGATAAGATGATTTGCTTGCTTTGTGACCCTGCAATATCAATGTTAAAGAGATTTCAATGCTCATTAGCATTATAACACTCATAAGGGCCAAAGATATTTTAAATTCGAAGGAGAGTCGTGAAAGGTTGTATTGCAGAAATTAAAAGATGAAAAGCAAAAGCAAAGACAATTCTTTCAAGCAGCAAATAAGATCTGGAAATAATGCCACTGAAGCAATTTATAAAGGAGTGCAAATAGTTGGGAAAGAAGGGAAGCCATTCAGTGTTGTAGAAATTGTGAAAGAATGAATTGTTGAAGCTGTAGGGTGCTTAGATCCTGATAATGTTTCAAAGGACAAACAACTGCCTCTTTCAAGGAGAACTATAACTGACTGGCAACATGAATTAGCCTTCAACTTAACAACTTCATGAAATACTTCAAAAAAAAATATACACTATTCAATTGCTTTGGATGAATCAACTAATACTACTGACTCATAACAGATTTTCTTGGCTTCGAAGACTTACTTGCTTTGGGCACTCTTGAGAACAGAACACAGGGAGTAGTATCTTTGACAACTTTCAAGATAAATGTCACGAAGTTGGACTGAACTTGGTAAATTTAGTGAGTGTATGTACAGACGATGTACCTTCCATGGCAGGAAAACACGAAGGATTTATCACACAGATAAAAAAAGTATTAACAGATCTAGATGTTCTCATTTCTTTTCAATGTATCTTGCATCAGTAAAATCTCTGTGCTAAAGCTAGTATTTTAAGTGACATTTTCCAACAAGTTATAAATATTATGCAAATGCAACATGGCATCCTCAGTTTCATAACATGAGGTATTCAATGTGGATTTGCCGTATCATTCTAAAGTGCATTGACTATCACAGGGACAGATGTGAGCCAAAATTTTCTCTCTGTGAGAATGGATAGTTAAATTTTATGAAGAACAGAATCAGCAATATAGCAATGTAAATTATTGAAAGAAGATTTCTATAGGAATGCAGCATTTCTGTGTAATATGTCAAATCAAAATGATGTGAATATTTCTTGGCAAGATAAAACTAAGTCTATATATGTTATGTGGCAAAAAAAAAAGATCCAAGCATTTCGAAAAAGGCTATCTTTTTTGAAAACACCGCTTCTTGGAAAGGAAATTTCAAATGAAAATTTTCCCCAGTTATCAAAGATCATTGATGAGCAGGATGATACATGCAAATCATTTCAATACTCAGCTGTTACAGATCTTTTCATTGGGGAATACAATGATAGGTTCACTGACTTTGAGAACCATGACATCACACTCAAATTAGCATTTCAGCCTCACCTACTTGATATCACCAAGACACCTAAAGAACTACAGGTGGAATTGATTGAGCTCTCAGAGGATGACATTTTAAAGTCATTGTTTGACGTTAAGAAAGATTCTATTGAAATATCATGCAGTAGAATATCCATGCGTTAGGCAACATGCCCGAAAAATGCATTCTTGCTTTTCCACCACTTATTGCTGTGAAACTACATTCTCCTACCTAACCCAAATCAAGAGGCCCTTGAGGTCACAAATGATTGACGCCCATCTAGAGGATCGACTGAAACTGCATACCTCCATCCTGCAACCAAATAGTCCAATACTTTCCAACAAAAAGCAGACACAATAAAGTCATTAAAAGGTTAGTTAACTTTAAAATTAACAAATAGTTTTTATTTTTTGAAATTATTAAGTACATTGTAATTAGAGTTTTATCAGATAGTGTGCATTTTTAAGTATATCTAGTTGCAGTTTCTTGAATGTGGCCTTATTTGATTACAGCCAAATTAATGCAGCTTCCAACATGAAACAGTTCCCCACCCCTGCCCTAGGAGGATCCCTGATAATTCTCAGTTCCTGGTGTTTGTGCTTTTGTGTTTTGACCTCCCTTTGAATGTAGGCACAGCCTGCAATTTGCTTTGAACCCACAGACCATGGCAAAGGTGATGGGTTGTCACCCCCCGATTAGTCTGGTTTATGTGAGACCTTGACTTGACAGACTGGGGAGAATTCTCCCTAAGTGCTTGATGAATTAAATGGCCACATTGAGGAAGCTCATATGGCAAGGAACTTTTGCCTCCAGCTGACAGGCAGCAGAAAGTGGGGCTCTAAGTCCTAAGGCTGGAAGAAAATGGATCTGCCAACGACCTGAGTGAGCTGAGGGGCAGATTCATCCCCAGGCAACCCTCCAGGTGATAATGGTGCCCAGCTGGTTGCTTGATCTCAGCCACTTGAGGACCCAGCTGACCTGTGCAGACACAGGGAAACTGTGAGATAATGAACGTGTGCTGTTTCAAACTGCTAAATTCGCGGTAATTTCCTATGAAGCAATAAAAAACTAATACAAAGACTTTTAAAATATCAAGTCAAAGAATGAATGCTTTTTAATGTTAGAGTTTTGGGAATATTCCACTTTTATACTCCTCTGCTCCTGCTATGCAGAGAGGAAAGAGACACTCTGTCCTGTGAGATAACCCCAGAGACTGGTTAATGTACACCAAAAACAGGAACATCAGAGGCTGCTGCCAGAGGCCTGGCATTTTTTCTAATACTGGCAGCTTAAAAGACAAGTGTCCCACGTTGTGCTGCATTGACTAGCTAAATAGGGTGAAACAGAACTTTCTGGTTGGGGCTCAGTTAGCATTCATTATTCAGACATTTTGTTTTAGACCATCTGCTCTCAGCAGTCTGAGTCTATATTGTTATAGGAATTTGACAGATTAATTTGAGAAAAACATTATGTTCAATCAAGAGATATTTTTAAGATGTCAAGGAGTTGAGTGGACAGGAAAAAATAAACATACAACAGAGGAATATAGACAAAATATAAGGCAAGAAGAATTTTATAGATTACTTATTGTTAAGGTGCCTGTAAATTCATCTGTGCTCTGTTGTGCTTATTTCTGATTATTTTCTTTGTTGCTGTTAATTTTTGATAGCTGAGTGCTCTAAAACATAGACCACTACTGGCAGTCTGAGAGATTTAGGTTTATTTCTTTGCTGTCCCATTGATCGTCCTTTGAGTCTCTGTTTCTCCAGTTATACATTGTATATTTATACTGTGCATTTCTATTGTAGTGGATGGGGGTATAAATGGAAGAGAAAATGAAGAAATCTCAATCAAGAGGAGTAAAGATAAAAATGTCCCCCTTAGATAATTAACCTGTCCACTAACTCAGATAGTTGACATTTTTTGGTGATAAAAATATTTGAGATTTACTCTTTTGGTTAATTAGCTTGATTTAATTATTCCACATTGTATTAAAAAAATCATAACCTCACTCTGTACCCTGTAAATACATACAACTATAATCTGTCAATATACAATTAAAAATGTCCTCCCCAAATATCTGGGAATATAGTGTATAGTCTTTACAGGCATGAGAAATTGTATGCAAATAATATGGAATTCATTATATTTGTTTCTCTTTCTATCTTAATCACTCAAAGATTAGAAAAACAAAGAATGATTTGGGGAGTTTATAACAGCAGCTAAAAATAAAATTATTTACACTTTATTACAAACATGGCCATTTTATTTTTTTCCCCATTGCCTGTCTGACCCCAGATATGTCATCTGATTTGTCCAGGTCTCAATTTCCTAATGTGTGAACTGAGGACTTGGAAACTTACTGAGTAAAGTTGAATTCGCTTCCACTGTGATCACAACGTGTAACTCATAGAGTTGTTTGACGGCTGAAATAAGACAACATGCTTCATATTGTTTCGGATTCACGGTAGGTGCTCCATAAATGCACATGATAATTCCTTTCTGTTTCCTTTCCTTGATTTCTAGTTTAACTTTTTATCTATGATTTGATATGGCGGCAGCCAAAACTAGATATTGTTTGAAAATAAGTAGGGACTTCCTAATAAGGAAGTGAAATTTTTTTCTCACAATGGAGTAGTTACATTTAACATATGTATTTACAAATGGGTCTGCCTTCCTGGCCATTATAACCCATAATTACAACATTCAGGCAATGAGACCCTCACAGGTGGTTCCTGGGACTGTCTACTGTATCTCAGTGAATTCAGCTGGGGCTTTGAATACACACACGTGCCCTGGTGAATTCTCTTTATTTCCTAGGTTGTGGTAATGACAGGATGGTTTATTGCTTTCCATTGTCCTGTTATTTATTGTCACAACAACACAAAACACAAAGCCACTTTGTAATTATGTAGCAGAAGAGCTCAGAAAAAGGCATTCCATAAATACAAATTAGAATTCTCATATAAATTGTTTCCAACAGTAAGTGGCATTGGCTATTGATGTATTCACTTTATTGCCTTCTGAGTACAGGATTGATCGTTAGTATCCAGACATCACTTATTTAATAGAGACATCTTTTCTGCATTGTGAGTCATTTACACAGTTTTAACAAATTGCCAAGCACATTTAAATCTGTACCAAAGGATAGGTGGCCCAATGACATATACCACACAACACAGAATTATTCATCCCACCTGCCATAAGTGTTATGGGAAGGCAGAATAATAAACTGTAATTCTTGTAAATAGGGATGTCTGATTTAAATTTGGAGTTAGAATAAACCACATGTAGGCACAGTGTGTTCATGTTACATAAAGGCTGGGACTATAAATTCTGTTTGCATTTAGAAGAGGTAAAGTGACGATTAAATAGAACCAGAGGAACAGTGTCTCACCGAGAAGCAGACCCCTCAAAGAATTTTATTTTGTAGGTAGAATAAAGTGGCAACGTGCGAAATATTTCTGAATGTGACTTTTGACACTGCCACGGCATGTTTCAATTGGTGGCAATTTGTAGCAGTATCTAGCAGGAATCTAGCAGCAATATAAAAATCTAGGGGGAAGGCAACTGTCACTACTAAATTGGACTTCAGTGTATTGCAGGAGAGCATAACAGGGCTGTTTCCAAGTCTGCTGCCAGCTGCAGGGACTGCAGGAGCCAGCCACGCCCCCTCCTCAACCCCCTCCTCCAACTTCCTCCAGGTCTTAGTTCAAACGTTCAGAGACTATCTTTCAGAGGCTAACCTTGTAAACTCCAACATGCCTTTCCTGCCCCACCGTCTGACCTAGCCCCTTGCCCTAAAACTTCTTGTTCATCTTGCACTGCTTTGTTTTTCTCCAAAACCCTTATTACCATCACCATCCCCCCCAACACCCGCCTCCCCCTTCTAATTGTCTGTTCTCTCTACTGGAATAGGAGCTCCATAAGAACCCACATTTTTATTTTGTTCACTGCTGTATATGCCCAGAGCCTAGAAGAGCACTTGGGATGCAGTAAGTGCTCCAGAAGCATTTGTTTAATCAATGGATACAGTATGAAATTAGAAATCACTATATCAAATTGCCCTATATTTTAAAGGCTGGTAAGTTGAGGCAGAGATGTCATGTGCAAGAGCGTGGTGATTTGTGTATATTGGCAACACCTTGGTTCATGTGCTGCAGATAGCCAAAACCCTCCATCTCCTAACATCTGGGGAGCCTGAACTTCCTTCTGTAAGTGGCGGGCATGCAGGGCACTGTCTGGCACGCCCAGCCTGCTTATCAGCAGGGGCGGGTCCTGCTGGTCTGGCAGTGGAGATGCAATCACATCACGTTTCTGGCTTCCACTAACATCAGGGGGGGATTTGGCAGGTTGTATGTGGCTGACTTGAGATCTCTGGACTCACTATTATTACATTCAAATGTCTCTTTCTCATTAATATGAAACTAGACAACGGATCAAGGAAAACCCCACAGTTCTCCAGCTGTGAAAAAGCAAGTGTCTTTTTTTTTTCTTAGAATGGTTATGATAGTCAGACTCGTAGTTGGTAATGGGTTAAAGCTGCTGAAAGCCCATCTGTAAAAAGCTACAATTACTAACGTTTACTGACAGCAATTGTGACAATGGAGAACGATTTTCTTAACGCTAATTCAAACAATCTTTGGAGTGGTCATTTGTAGCAGCAAATAGTCCGCTGCTGCAGTACAGGATTTAGAGAGATTTTTTCCTCCTGTCTGAGCTAACCCAAGCACATACTGAAGCTCACTTGGGAAAGGAGGAAAGGAAATGTGGGAAACGTATATTCTATTAAAAAACAGCCGTTCCTCTGATCTCAAACTAATGTGCTATCCATTACTTCACTACGTAACGAGTGAAACATTGGTGCATAATTAGGCATCACCTTATGACAGCATGAGCCATTAATCAAACAGTAATTTTAAGGGTTGTCATGGAAGGAAGGTTCAGGTTTATTCTTGGCTTTTTAAAAAAGTAGTACAAGCCACTAAGTAGTGAAGCTCTATAAAAAAGAAATGTCAAATCTTAAACATTGAATCTTTTCTTTTTAACTAAAATAATATACCTATATTCATTCTTAGAGATTGTCATTTCTATTCAGAATTGCCTTCAGGATTTTCTTTTGGGTTTTTCATCACTGAAAGTATTTTAGTCTACTGAAAAGAAGAGATAAATTAAGTTAGGAACATTAAGTTTTGGTTAAATCTGAGTAAAAATTTGGGCAAGTAAATTTTGCCACTTTATGTTTTTCTCTTCCCGGTAATAACCTACATGAAGATTAAATACACTGAAGTAATTTTTATAGAGTATTAAAATAATGATATGAAGGTTTAAAATATGTAAACTACCACCAGTTAATTCAACTCAAAATCAAAATAAATGGAATTTGGCTGATTTATTAATAATTGACTTGCGACTTAATTTTAATTTTAAACTGGTTTGAAATTACTAAAAGTACTGTTGCCTTGATAGTTTTCCTTGGCCATCTAGGCTCTAAAAATTTTATTCATTATGTCGACGTGGATGATCGCAGTAACTATTTCACTCACAAGGACAAAATGCCCCTTCCATGTAAGTCTCAGAGCCTACTTTTTTAGTTCTCTGTCTTGTTGCCTTTGAGGAGGGAACACTATTGTTCAGTTGAGTTCTGAAATCCTTCTGTGTTTGAAAGAGGCCCAGCTGGTCCACGCCCGCTCCCTGGGCTGCAGGACGGAGGATTTCTCTCCGCAGTAACAACTGTATCCCCCGGGACAGCTCATGATCGATAGTTATATCTTCAAAGAATTTGCCATTTGTCAGTCGGAAGACGGGTAAGAGGAGACTTGGGAACACTACATGGAGAAAAATAAGTTTTATTTCCGTCCATGATGAGATTGGTAGGCAGTTCAGCAAACGAAACAAGAAAGGCTGAACCCAGAGCCCGCAAGGTGGGGGAGTAGCCTGCACGCGTTCACAGCAACAGAGCAACCTAGACGTGGACTGCAGTCTGCTAGCTGATCACGAAACAAAACGATGAGGACGACCCTCAACACATTTTTAAATGAGAGCAAATCTATCATCTATCAAGTGGGCTTTTGAAGGAGTAAACGTGAATTTCCAGCCAGATATGGACCTTAGCCAGTTAATTCAGGCTATTAAAAGTTAAGTTAAACTAAATGAAAAATTAAAACAATATCCTATCCGAACTGTAGCTGAGAATGAAGTGAAACAAATGTGACGCCCAGGTCGGTGCATTTTTTCAAAACATTTCCTAGCTAATTACTTGACATGCTATCGTGGGTCACTCTCAGGAACACCGGGCGCAGCCATCGCTCTTACATGGAGCTTTATCGACCAGTGCAGTGAACAGAAAAGGCCCTGAAATGTGGATCTCACACATTCCGCGTGGCTGCAAATAGACAGAATTTGAAATATTTAGAATTCTTGAGTAATTTCTCTTTCTAAAGGCTTTTTAATCTTTGAAAGACAGAAGAACCTAGCAACGGTGGTGGCCTTCAGGGAGGGGAACTGAGGGGCTGGGAGACATGAGAGGAGAAGAAACTCACTTTCACCATGTAAACTTTGGTAACCTTTTGAAATTTGGTTGATGGGCATGTATTAGTTATTCATATGTATGTTTTAAAATATATATTGTGCTTTCAAATTCATACATTCAAATATTTAAATTATATATTTAAAGTATATAATTTACCATTTTCTCAATATGTAATACTATTAATGTTTCCCATCTCAGACCTGGGTCTTTGGATGTGCTTGCTTCTCTGGTTCCTAATAAATCCCAGTGCCTAACAAAAAGGCGAGATAATAACCCCCAAAGGCTCACTCAGTTGACCATAACCTACTCTTCATTTGACCCTCATTTTTTGACCTGCCTTCTCTTAATAGATGGAAAATTTTAAAAATGTTTCTTTTACTTCTGTAATCTCTCATATTGGCAGAAATATTGATGGGGCAAACACTATATGCACACACATACATGCCTAAACACTGACAGATATTCACAAGCGTGTATGAAATATTGATCTTTCCTTTGAGAAAAGGAAGATTTAGCCTCCTGAAGAAAGTCAGATAAGGACTGCAAGTGGAACTGTGAATAATTCAGGTGAGAGTTTGATGCGGAACTGATTCTATTGGTCTATTGCTCCCTCTCACCTCTAGAACTCTGCTGGATAACCTTTATGACTTCTGAGCTGTGCACTTACGAGGCTATCAGGAAATCAAGTAGTCAAAAGTCTCTACTGTCTTTTTCATAGGACAGATGTTATCAGTTCGATAGGTGTGTATGAAAGAGGAGAGAAAGTCTTTATGCTATGAGCATAGACACTTAAGAGTGGGGCTGTATTATCTCTATGATCTCTTTCCCCTCTCCTGCCCCTTTCTTTTATCCTCCTAGCATCCTAAAAGAAAAAGGGATAAATAAAAATTGCTCTCAGAAGGCTTCTTTAAAATCTGAGAGTAGGTACACTTACCTCAATTTTCCTGGGTGAAAATTAGACTTCACACTGGTTCATTCATTAAATTGTCACCAGAAAGAGTACAATACAGAAGGAAGAAAAAAGCAATCTCCCAACTGTGGAAATTGAGGGAAAGTGTATGCTTAATGAGGAAGGATAGCCGCACTTCCACTATTGTGACTTTAGAGAAAAAAGTACAATGATGAGGCACAATGACTTTTTGAAGAGCTTGTTATGTATGAACTGGAAAAAAGGTCACAAGTGTTCCCCAGGACAAAGCCCCAAATGCAAGGTAATTGGCAGTTACAACTTAGTGGTGATCAGCTAAACTGTGCCGTATTTCTGGGAAACCATCTCATCTCAAATCATTTGATGACTCTTGAAACATAATTGCCAAGGCTTTTCTGAATTGGACCTGCCAAAGCAGCCCTAGGGCAGCTCTCATAGTCCTATCCTAAGAACTAATGATATGCTGTTCATCCTCTGTCTAAATAGACCTGAATAAGAAACTGACATAGAAGATTTCAGATGGGATGGCTTAAAGAAATGATCAAATAAATGTAGAATTTTCAAGGAACTAAAATTATTTGTAAATTTCTAGTTACACAGGGGAGGAAATTCTTTGTAGTCTTTTAATCTTTATTTTCTGTCTTCACTGAGTTTCATTAAAAGAGATGATTGGGATTTCAGTATACAAAGTCAATATAAAAAAGCATTTGTATTCATATATATTAATGAAATAAAAAGATTGGAGAAATATGATAATGAAATTCTACTTACAATAGCATCAACATATCATATACTTAGGAATGAATTTAGTGAAAGCGTGAATGACCTATATATTGAAAACTATGAAACCTTGCTCAGAAAAACTAGAAGGTATACTATGTTCATGGATTGGAAGAATTACTATTGTCAAGAGTCAGTTATCCCGCAATTGATCTACAGATTGAACACAATCTCAATCAAAACCCCAATAAGTGCAATGTGCACCACGCAATGGGATGGACATATTTGAAACCTGGACTGAGGGGGGGAGGGGGGGGTAAGGGCAACACACGTAACCTAAACATCTGTACCCTCATATTATGCTGAAATAAAAAAAAAAAGAATTTAAAAAAAAAAACCCGAATAAGGCTTTAAAAAATAGAATGTATATTAATTTTTTATTGTTGCTGTAACAAATTACCATAAACTTAGGGGTTTAAAACTACATGTTTAAGCCACTAAGTTTATGGTAAGAAACACAAGTTTCTTGTCTTACAGTTCTGGAGGGTAGAAGCTGGAAATGAGTCCGATGGGACTCAAGGGCTGGTTCCTTCTGGAAATGCTAGGGGAGATTCTGTTTCTTGCCTTAATTTCTGGTGGCTCCCAGCATCCCTTGGCTTGTGGCCACATCACTCCAATCTCTGCTCCCATCGTCACATTGCCTTTCCCTCTTCTGTAATCAAATCTCCCACTGTTTCCCACTTATAAAGACACTTGGGATTATATTTAGAGCCCACTTGGATAATCTATGATAATCTACCCATTAAAGATCCTTAATTTAACCACATCTGCAAAGTTCCATTTGCCAAATAAATAACATTCCCAGGCTCTGGGAATCAGGACCTAAATATCACTGGGGGCCATTATTTGGTCTACCACGGAAAGTGTAAGCTCATTCTAGAATTATATAGAAATGCAAAAGAGATCTAAAACAGATAAGACAATCTGGAAGCAGAAGGACCAAGTTGGAGGATTTATGCTACCTGGTTTCAAGACTATGCTATAAAGTTATAGTAATCACATAGGTGGTTTTAAGAATAGATAAATAGACCAATGAAACTGTGGGAAAATAACACTGTCCTGAATTTCTCAGTTTTCCTATAAAAAATTCTAGCCTCTGGAGCCATGAAAACATATTATCCCATAATGTTAGTGAATGTTTGCTTTCATTTCTCCTGGAAGCACTCTCACATACTGTAAGAATTAGATCTGTAGCTGTTTTTTTAAACTTATCACTCTCAAAGCCACATAGTCACATCCTTGGATAGGCACCTAGGTTAGCTTTAGCTCTGAAGGTGCTGGGGAGACTGGAATATTATCTTCCTAGGTTTCTACATTTGAAGTAATCCAAGTTTCTGCACAAGCAGTGTTGAATTTTCTGATCCCACTTAAATAAAAAGTGATTCTTCCTACCAAGAGAGGTTGAAATCCCTCTTCCCATCTCTCCGCCAATAGAACATTGATGATCAAACTTGAATGTGTTTAAGATTCACTCAAGGATTTCCAAACTCAAACTGTAGAAATTTATATATGGTATATCTAGGAAGGGCCCAGAAATCTGTTTTTTAACAGACAATCCAGCAATTTCTGAAGCAGGTAGTCCAAGGACTATTTTATGATAAATGTAGCCATAGAAAAACATTGATTCTCCAGAGAAAGTGATGATTTAAAGTACTTGGTTAAAGAGACAAGCAGCAATTTACAAACTATCATAGAGGAAAACAAAGTCTTCCATAGAAGTCGATTGATAATGTGAGAGAAATAAAATAGGGCACTTGGAAGGATCCAGAATGGATTATGGTATTGTAATATCAGTCCTACTGATTAAGGGCCCCCGTGAGGAGGACCCAGGCGTGATAGCACCACTAATGGCTCATCAGCCTAGGAAAGTAATAATAAACTCAGATGTTAGCAGGGGAGACTGAAATTCTTGGACGCTTAGAGAATTCTAGTACCAGTGGCCTTTGTAAGAGCTTTTTCACTTCAGTTTCAAATTACTGAAACTTCTCAATTAGGAAAACTACTGCTGCTTCTTGTTTTCACTTCATTATTTCAGGCAAGTTTTTCACTTGGGGAAACAGAGTTCATGCCAGGTGATTATGTCATGGTTTTGAAAAAATTTAGTATGTTTGGAAATAAATGATGTGCAGTTGCTCAATTCAACTAACCTTTCAGGCCATTTTGGTTTCTCTTGAAAATGTGTATATTGGAGGTTTCAAAACTTCCTCTTTCTATGAATATATGAGGTTTCTTCTTTGGTCTTATAGGACAGTTACACTTTGCAGAATTTTATTAAAAATATAACAAAGTCAGCAAAATCGTGTCCCATCTCTTCTGTCGATGCCAATATTGTGTGCACACTTAGAGTCATTTTGCCTCAGAACAATGAAATTTAACATTAGATAACTGTTTGTGGCAGGGTGAAAATCTTAGCCTTGTTGGTACGATGATAAAATTTAGTGTCAAAAGAGTCTTGTATGTTAGTACTTGAACAAGATCAATAGTTTTACTTAGCTTACTTTGAAAAGGCCAGGGGTTTTATTCATGGAGGCTGTTCACTACATCTTTATGATGCCAGAACAAATGCATATTCAGTATAACAGGCAATTAAGTACACAATAAATATATACAATTTTCATTTGTTGATTACAAAGTAAACTTTAAAAAAGATTATTAAAATTTATTTGCAATTATATAAGTGAAAAATTTTGCTGATTTGCCCACTTTTTCTAGTTTTCTACCAATTGTTTTGTCCATGTGTACCCTTAACTTTTCTTGGTAGGATTAAATAATATCTCAATTAAGTACACTATATCAAATATAAGTAGTTCTTTACCTGATATAGCAGTCTGAACATTTAAGTACATTTAGATTTTTTCTTCACTATTGTCAATGTTTAAAACAACAAGAGTGAAAAACCTCAACATTAAAAGAATAAGAGCAAAAGCTATCATTTATTGAGCACTTAATATGTGGCAAGTACTATGCTAAATCTTTTATCTATAAAAGCTCATTTATTCCTTATTATAACTTATGAGTATATGTTGTTGTAAGTAAGAAAACCAGCAAAGATGTTAAATACTTGGGTAAGAAGTCACATAGTCTGTAAGAGAAAAGTTGAGATTTGAATCTGAATTGATCTGATCCCAAAGATCGATGATTCTTTTTCACAGGATGGTTACATGGAAAATAGCAGTGATGCTATTTTATTATGTGAAATACAAGCAGAGACTATGATGCAAACCTTCTTTCTTTCTCTGTGAGATGAGTGATCATCATGGCCAGAATAAGCGGGACATAACACAATGACAGAAAGAAATGGAGCTTTAGCTCTCTCTTCTTTAAGAAGGTAACTCTTAAAGGTTTCTCTTAACACAGTAAAAATCTTGATGTTGCGGGCATGAGTTTTCATTTCTACAAGGCTTGCGTTTCATACTCCTTCAACTGTGTGCCTTGGTATACCAAAGGG
>CAUYSK010065132.1:0-51091 GCA_963575035.1 Avahi laniger
TACTGCCACTAACTCCACTCTGACCACTCCCTGCCCACCTCCTGCTGAAAGTGCTTTGGGGAAGAAGAGAATGAGCATAGGGAGGATGAAGCAGAAACTATTCAAGGGCATCTGCCTTAAGCCCCTTTTTCTTGTATCCCCCCAGCTGTGACTGCAGATAGTATGAGACCACCAGAGGAATGAGAGGAACATTATCTCGAGTCAGAATTAATCCTATAGGTCCATTACAGCTTGCAGAGGCAATGGCTCTGTGAATGAGGTGTTTGGGCTGGGAGAGAGACAAAAGGAAAGGGGGCTCTTGTGTATTGTGCATTTAGTCCTGTGCCAGCCTCTAAAGCAGTAGTTCTTAAATAGGGGGCCATTGGCAATGTCTGGAGACATTTCTGGTTGTCACAGTTGGGGTGGGGGGGTGCTACTGGCGTCTAGTGGGTAGACACCAGGGATGCTGTTAAGCATCTTTCGATGCATGGGACAGTCCCCAAAACAAAGAATTATCTGGCCTAAAATGTCAGTCGTGCCAAAGTTGAGATACCTTGCCCTAGAGTCAGATATCCTGGGTTCAAATCCTGGCTGTATCTCTTCCTGACTTTGTGGTCTTGAATGAGTTACTTAACCAACTGCCTTGGCTCTTCATCCGTAAAATGGGGTTATAATAATAGAACCTACATCATAGGATTATTGTGAGGATTTAGTGAAGTAAATCAGGGTGCCTAGTGTCTGGCACATAGTAAGTGCTCAAAATTTAGTAATTTTTCATTTTATATGTACTTTTGTGTGCAGTTTTCATAACAGACCTTCTAAGTAAGGTCTAAGTAGGGATATAGTTATCTGGTTTTACACATGAGGAAACTAAGGCTTAGGAAGTACGGCTTAGGAAGTTCCATAGCTAGGAATGGCAGAGTTAATTTAAGCTCATACTCAGATCTCTGTAACTGTATATTCCCTCCTTGCTTGTTTCTTCCTTGCTGGGGCCTGCTTAGTCTTATTTTCTCAGCCCATTCCCCTCTAATGAAGAGGAGGATTGTCCAGTGAGTATCACTATTAGATTGAACTCTAAAGGGGGGGTAAGGGGGTAAATCTCTGATTAGGTCAGAAGGAGCCCTGGACTTTGTGCTTGGCTTGCTCTTAGACCAGGACCAATGGGTAGATAAGGGGAGGAATTTGAGGTCAGCAGGCAGGTTGAGGTGCAGGGGGTTTGGGGTGAAGTATGGAGGCCATTAGCTTGAAAAAACACCTCACAGCAGGGACTGAGGCAGAAAGCAATCATGCTCTGAAGGAGATTAACTACTGTTCTGCCTGATCTGTTTTGGGTTTCTTTTCCCTGGGACAGAATAGTAGAATTGGCTCTATGAGCTCCAAGACTAGCTACAGCGTTGCTGAACCCAGTTCAGAAACAAAGCTGGATTGTATCTGAGGGCAAACAGACTTAGCTGGAATATCTATGCACATCCCTAAGGAAAATGTGATGGAAATTGAGTCAGCCTGGGAATCAGAGGCTTCAAGTCCAGACTCCTTACGCTGCTGCAAATTTATTATGTGACCTTGGACAAGCACTTGTCCTGTCAGCCTCAATCTATTAAAAATGCATTTATTGAGTGCTTATTATGTGCATTATCTCAAGCCTGCCTACAATCTAGGTGTTATTCCCTCTTTTACAGATAAGAAAACCAATAGGTTAAATGACTTATCCAAGGCTACATAGCAAGTGGCAGAGCAGGGATGCAAACCCCGTTCTGTCTGACTCCTGTGATACATTATGCTAGTTTTATTGGAAGGGCTTTTCCAACACTTAAGAGCCTACGCCTGTGTCTGGAGAGTGGCTGGAAGCCAAAAGTTTACAAGGCCCTTGAAGTGGATCATTGTCCATGCACACTGATGTGCTGTGTTTGTGACACTCCCTCCATTATGTCTTTCTGATGGAACAAATTTAAAAATTATTCCTAGATGCCTTTACCCACCTCTCAGCCAATTCTGCCTCGACCTAGGGAACTATAACACATCTTTTACGTCAGTGTGGTTTTATGGCTCTGAGTTGTCACTGGGATTTGAATCCCTGTTCTACTACTTACTAGCTTTGAGACTTTGGACAGGTTACTTTCTCTCAGCATTAGTTTCCTGATTTTTAAAAAGGAATAACACATACTTCACATGGTTATTATGAAAATAAGACATGCTGCACAAAGGTGCCTGACAATAAATAGTATTTGCTTTATAAGAGGTAGCAGTTAGGAGAGGAAGGCAATGCTGGAAGGGAATTGAGTGTTACTTTGCCAGATTTTGATGATCCTAAGTGGGTTATGCACATCTCCCCAAAATTCTTATCCCCTTTTGTTCCTTTCCCAGGATCTCTTTCCTGATCCTTTGATCAAAATCTCATAATTAAATGAACATATGTTACATGCAGAGAAAGGGACTAAAAGAGAGTTGAGTGGGTTGAGATGAGTTGGAGGTCCCCTGAGAAAAGGCTGTTGATTTTTCTGTTGGTGTGTGTTCTTTGAGTCATCATATTGGCAGCATAGGTATTACCCAAATGTTTGTGGAAGATGCAAGGGACACATTCTAGGTCCTGCAGTTTTAGAGGAAGACAGACAACAGGCAAGCATTTTTTCCAGCAAACCCTATGCCCTTGACATAGTTTAGCTAATGTTTCCTTTTCCACAAACATACTTCCTTCTGGGTTGTTTTATGTGTCCCAGACTGGTACAACTTTGGGAGCATGCCTGTTTCTCCCTATAAGCCCCTACTTGTTGAGTTTATCTTAGCTGTCTGCAGGTGCCTTAAATGCCCTGAGTAATCTAAACCTTATAGAATCTTCTCCCACACACAGGACTGGGTGAATGTCAGGTCGTGACATCACTGACTTCCTAAAAATCAGTTCTGCTAGCGAGTGACCTTTGGTGACGTGGAGATAGTTATGTACTTGATTTGCATTCTGTTAAAATGTATGAGGAATAAATACAGTTTAGAAAGCTGACATTTAAGAAAATGTGATAAATTTTGCAAAAAAAAAAACCAGTCAAACCAGTGGAGTATGTCAGTAGTAGGATGGACCTTTAAGTCTTGTGAAAGGAAACGTAACATTTTACATGTTTTTAGTTGAAAGCTCGTTCGTGCATGTTTTTGCTCAAAATTGTATCTCCAGTGCCTTTCATAGGGCCAACTCATAGCAGATGCTCAGTAAAGATTTGTTTCATGAATTGCCTTCTTTATTTTGTTTTGTTCATTTTTTTTGTTTTTTTCTACAGCCTTGGTTACTTATTTCATAGACTGGGGAAAACACAGTGGTGCCAGAAGAGGTCAGATCAGGCTAAGATATAATTATATAATTTTTCTGAGTCTTAGGGC
This sequence comes from Avahi laniger, assembly GCA_963575035.1. Classification (NCBI taxonomy): domain Eukaryota; kingdom Metazoa; phylum Chordata; class Mammalia; order Primates; family Indriidae; genus Avahi; species Avahi laniger. Next base: position 3,346 of record CAUYSK010065132.1, read on the forward strand.
AGCCAGAGCAGACACAGCTTAAGGGGTAGATTCTTATCTGGAGCTGAGGAGATGTGCTAGTCTCATTATGGGATGTGCAATATTAATCATTAGATCAAAGGGGTGAGGGAAGAGGGTAAGCTGAAGTGAGATGAGGTGGGAGGGAAAGAACTGATGGTACAAAGTGTACAACAGGAAACACGTTCAAAGGATCACAAACAGAGCCAGAATCATAAATAGCATGTTGGGGACTCATTCTTGTTGGTCTCAGATTTTATAGCTGGCAGAAAATGGGAGGTTACTTAAAGACTTGGGATCATAATATGATCTCTTTTACCTGTGTAATATTTCAGGGAAACTGAGGTCAATTTGACCTTCCATTTGAGTCATTCTCCATATTAACAATAATGACCAAATGTGCCCTTCTGGAGGCTGTATCTGCCTCTCTCTTAGCTCCATTTCAGGCTAGGATCCTTCAGAAAGCAGTGTTTTCAAGCCATGGAAATGGGAAAAGTGGTTCTGGCTTTTTCCAAGACTGAGGCTATCTCTGTGTCCTATGCTTTAGTGATGAGAACTCGTGTTTTCCTGGAAAAACATGGCAATTTCAGGGCAGGAACTTCCTGATATCCTCAGAGAGCCTGGTGAAGCTACAGTCAGCTGAGTTAAGTTGGGGTATGGATGTTGGCATAGTAAATTCATTTTTTCAAGCTGATGGCTTAGACACAGAGGCAGGAAGCTTTTTAATTGAAGAAGGTGGTATGATATTCCAGAAAACTGGAGAAAGAATTTGCTGGTATTTTTACAAGTTGGCAGACTTGTTTAATTAGCTGATCTTCAGTGCCAGCTCTGGGAAGAACACAGATGTCCTTGTACGTTGTAAGCTAACATGCTCTGGACCTAGACACCAAATGTTGCCCTCAGTCTGTTGTCGCAGATGATAGAAGAGAGAACTGAAGCTATTGGTTTAGAATTGAGAAAGGTTGTTGCTTGGATGATTGAAGTTTCTGTCAGTGTGTCTATACTATTTGCCTCTAGACCTGTGACATTTAAGAATTCAGCGTTCACAGTTTCGTATTAATATATCCACATGAGACCTTATAGGCTCATGATATGCAGTAATTTGTTATTTTGTTGAGCGTGGATTTGAGTCATAATGGGTTACAAGGCTGGTGTGTGGGAGTGGGCCACTCAGCTAATAAATCCATCGAACCTACTCTATAGCAGCAGAATCTCATAACTGTATTATTGTTCCTTCTTCCTTATGGAGAAAATTTATATGCTATAAGGCAACATTTCCCAGAGCATGGCCTAGAGAATACTTGTTAATAATTTTTATAAGACAGTAAAAAAAGTAGCTTGAAGTAATGTTGGGTTAATAGAGAAAAAATATCTATACTGCATGGTTCAACCATGTTTGAGTTGAGTGACCTTGAGCCAGTTTTTCTGAGCTTTAGTTTCCCCGTCTATAAAATAGGATAGTAAAAATATCACCTACTTCATAGTGTCATCATGATTAAGCATATGAAGCATCTGTCCTGGTGTCTAGCACATCGTAGGCACTAGATGCACACTGTTTCCCTTGCAGTAAAAAGGAAGTGGGATTTCAGGGAGGTAGGATTGAGTTCATATAGATCGTACATGTCTCACTGCTGAATATTTGTCAGATTTTATTTGAAAGCTAAATATGGTGGAAAATTGTCGTAATACAGCTGTACATTGACTTGCCTTCTTCTGTATGCCTGGAGGAAGAGTTGATGTCCTGTGCAAAGCTTTTCTGAGCTGGCTGCATTGCCCTTAAAACCAAGCTAACTTGCCCTCCCCTTCCTCCTCCTCCTTGATGGTTGACCATCTGCAAATCACGAGACTGAACAGATGCAGCTGTAGGGTTTGCATTTAAGAAAGGCTGAATTTATCCCAAGTGCCTCACCTTGCTAGACCCGTTCATTCTAATTTTAGGTATAAACTGACAATGACATAAAACCGCAGAGCACTGAGATCTCCCTGGGTCTATTTCATGAGCATATGTGTATCAAGAAGGGTGGGAGTGTTCAGAACATGTACTGGGTGAAGCAGAGGGTACTCCAAGCCAGGAATAAACTGTCTTGATAAGGCACTACTATTTTTTAAGTCATCTGGGCTTGAGCCTTTGACTCTTTGAGCTCTTCGCCACTATCCCACCGTAATCCACTCAGCTTTCAAATTTTACCGATTATACCTCTGGACTGCTGCTCAGATGCATCATCTTTCCATTTCTATCACTTGCTCCCTAGTTCAGACTCCCCATTACCTCTCTCAGGCTATTCTGCTGTAGCTTCCAAACTAGTTTCTCTGATTTGTTTCCCCAGTCCATTCCAGCTTTGATCATATCAGTTCCCCGCTCCAAAACATTCATTGCCGCACCATGCCCTTGAAAATGAAGCACAAAAGTTTCTTTTTGGCTCTGAAGATCTTTTATAATCATTCTCCAGTTTACTTTTCCAAACCTGTTACTGTGTGCTCCCTATATTCTCCCACATTTTTAATATAAGGATAAGAAAAAAGAGAAGTAAAATTCATTTAAGACTTTTTTGGTGCAGAGCCAAATGTTAGTGTTCTATAAAATATATGTGTTATCTCATGCAGTTCTTACAATAAGACTGCAAGTACAATATTATTTCCATTTTACAGATGACGAAAACAAAACACACAGAGGCTAAGTGCCCTTTGTTTTCTTATCAATACACAAAACTTCTTGTCCTTTCCCTTGCTTCCTAACCTTTGCTGAGGCTGTTCCTTTGCCTGGTACTCCTTTCCTCTGTCTCCACATCTATGCATTTTTCCAGGCCAGTATCAAATGGCCCTCTGAAAATTGTTTTCTTTTAAATTAGAATGATTCCATCTCAACCTCCATCAAACTTAGTTTATGTTTCATTTATAATACCACTTTCTGTCTTGATTATTATTTAGCTACACGTCTTGTCTCCTTTCCTAAAGTTTGAGAATCTGAAGGGCAGGATCTGTATCCTGAAAACCTCCTAGTATCTAGTACACTACATGATACGAGCCTTAAATGGGTGGATAGGTGAATAGGTAGGAGGATAGTTGAATGGAAAATACATATTTTCTGATCTAACGTTTTGCAGATCACCTAAAACTAATCATTATAGTTCCCTGTTTCTCTAGATGATTGCGAGGCCCCCAAACGTGACACAGTAAACTCTATGGCATCATAAAAAGTCTCCAGGCTTTTGCTCACACAATTTTCTTTGCTTAAAATATCTTTGTCATCCCTCATTGCCTCATTTCTTTCAAGACATATCTTAGGAGTGACACTGCTTCTGGGAAGCCTTCCCCAATTCCTCTAGGTAGAATCCTGCACAATGCAGAACATCGTGTGGATCTCCATGTTATACTTTTTCCTTTTACTGCAGGTAATTTTTATGTGCTTTTCTCCTAGTATAAATTATGAGTTGGAAACTTCACAAAATATGACAATAATCATTAGCATTTATTACCAGTATACTACTTGCCAGGTGCTGTCCTGAGTACATCTTATTTATCCTGTTTTTAACCCTCACAATGACCATGTAAGATACACACCATTACTATTTCTATTTTGCAGATGAGTGAGGAGGAAACAGCTTTAGGAAGTTTGAGTTACTTCCTGAAGTTCACACAACTAAGTGTCTCAAACTCCAGAACCTCAATTATCCTCTATGCAGTGCTTTCTCTGTTTTGTTTCCCTGTGTGTCACCATCAGCTGACACATAGTAACCTTAATAAAATAGTTGTTAAATAAATGAATGACTGAATGAGTGATCATAACTATTCTCTAAATGTTTTTTAAGTGAATTATATAGGTTGTGGAAAATGAATAATTTTTTTTTCTCTTTAGCAGGAATTTGACCCTCTGGGGCATGAATACTGAGCTGTTCAGTACTGGGCTGTGCTAATAGGACCCTTCAAAGGAAGAGCAATGGCTGCAGCAGCAGCTTCTCACCTGAACCTAGACGCCCTCCGGGAAGTGCTGGAATGTCCCATCTGCATGGAGTCCTTCACCGAAGAGCAGCTGCGGCCCAAGCTCCTGCACTGTGGCCATACCATCTGCCGCCAGTGCCTGGAGAAGCTCTTGGCCAGTAGTATCAATGGTGTCCGCTGTCCCTTTTGTAGCAAGATTACTCGCATAACCAGCCTGACCCAGCTGACAGACAACCTGACGGTTCTGAAGATCATTGACACAGCTGGGCTCAGTGAGGCCGTGGGGCTGCTCATGTGCCGGTCCTGTGGGCGACGTCTGCCCCGGCAGTTCTGCCAGAGCTGTGGCTTGGTGTTGTGTGAGCCTTGCCGGGAGGCGGACCACCAGCCTCCTGGCCACTGCACACTCCCTGTCAAAGAAGCAGCTGAGGAGCGGCGTCGGGACTTTGGAGAGAAGTTGACTCGTCTGCGGGAGCTTATAGGGGAGCTGCAGCGGCGCAAGGTAGCCTTGGAAGGTGTCTCTAAGGACCTTCAGGCAAGGTATAAAGCAGTTCTCCAGGAGTATGGGCAGGAGGAGCGCAGGATCCAGGACGAGCTGGCTCGCTCTCGGAAGTTCTTCACAGGCTCTTTGGCTGAAGCTGAGAAGTGCAATAGTCAAGTGATAGAGGAGCAGAGTTACCTGCTTAACATTGCAGAGGTGCAGGCTGTGTCTCGCTGTGACTACTTCCTGGCCAAGATCAAGCAGGCAGACGTGGCACTACTGGAGGAGACAGCTGATGAGGAGGAGCCAGAGCTCACGGCTAGCTTGCCCCGGGAGCTCACCCTGCAAGATGTGGAGCTCCTTAAGGTAGGTCACGTTGGCCCCCTCCAAATCGGGCAGGCTGTTAAGAAGCCCCGAACAGTTAACATGGAAGATTCCTGGGCCGTGGAGGCTGCGGCCTCTGCCGCCTCGACCTCTGTAACGTTTAGAGAGATGGACATGAGCCCTGAGGAAGTGGTTGCCAGCCCCAGGGCCTCACCCGCTAAACAGCGGGGTCCTGAAGCAGCCTCTAATATCCAGCAGTGCCTCTTTCTCAAGAAGATGGGGGCCAAAGGCAGCACTCCAGGCATGTTCAATCTCCCGGTCAGTCTCTACGTGACCAGCCAAGGCGAGGTGCTGGTTGCTGACCGTGGCAACTACCGCATACAAGTCTTCACCCGCAAAGGCTTTTTGAAGGAGATCCGCCGCAGCCCCAGTGGCATTGACAGCTTTGTGCTGAGCTTCCTTGGAGCTGATTTGCCCAATCTCACTCCTCTCTCAGTGGCCATGAACTGCCATGGGCTGATTGGTGTGACTGACAGCTACGATAACTCCCTCAAGGTATATACCTTGGATGGTCACTGCGTGGCCTGTCACAGGAGCCAGCTGAGCAAACCATGGGGCATCACAGCCCTGCCATCTGGCCAGTTTGTAGTAACTGATGTGGAAGGTGGAAAGCTTTGGTGTTTCACTGTTGACCGAGGAGCAGGGGTGGTCAAATACAGCTGCCTCTGCAGTGCTGTGCGGCCCAAGTTTGTCACCTGTGATGCTGAGGGCACCGTCTACTTCACCCAGGGCTTGGGCCTCAATCTGGAGAATCGGCAGAATGAGCACCACCTGGAGGGTGGCTTCTCCATTGGCTCTGTGGGCCCTGATGGGCAGCTGGGCCGCCAGATTAGCCATTTCTTCTCGGAGAATGAGGATTTCCGTTGCATTGCTGGCATGTGTGTGGATGCTCGTGGTGATCTCATCGTGGCTGATAGTAGTCGCAAGGAAATTCTCCATTTTCCTAAGGGCGGGGGCTATAGTGTCCTTATTCGAGAAGGGCTCACCTGTCCAGTGGGCATTGCCCTCACTCCTAAGGGTCAGCTGCTGGTCTTGGACTGTTGGGATCATTGCATCAAGATCTACACCTACCATCTGAGAAGATATTCCACCCCTTAGGGGATGAGAAATGTCGGTTTCTTCTGTTCCCCAGCCAGCTTTCCTTCCCTTAGACCTTGGTTGTTGGTGGTACTATAGAGTAGACTTGGCCTATGTCCTAATTCCAGCTGGGTAGTCCTAGAATTTTAGAAACTCAGTCTTTTAGTGATTTTTATATGTTATTTCTCCACCCTACCTCCCATCTAAATTTAGAGCTTTAACATACACACTGCCCAAATAGGACATATGATAGTGTTAGCTGAAGTTTGACTAGACATTAGGCACTTCCCAGTCTTCAATAGAGAGAGCCAGTTTAGCCTTTTGCCCTGTATTTGAAATTTGTCCCTTTATTAAATCCTTGTTGATTTCTCCCTTTTGGCTTTGATGTCCTTGGTCCATTGTTAATGGGCTTCATTTGTGATACTTTCTCTTCAACTCTGGTTGCATTCAGTGTGCATGCTGCAGTAGGATCTGCTCTACCTTTCAGTGATGTTTCCGACATCATGTTCCTGTGGCATGATGTCTCAGGTCTGATGAACTTTACCAGTGTGAAAGCTCTTTCATCTAGTGCCCCCAAAGGGAATATACAGTCCCTTTAGGACACAGTACCTCTTGGCTGGAGGATCTGTGCCATCTTGGATTGGTCTCCGATTGCAGATGTCACAGAGAATGTATTGACCCTAGATGGCTGGTGTTGAAGACTTCAACCTGGAAATGGCTTGCATTTTAAAGAAGCGTATGTGGATTGGCAGTACGCCAAAGCATAGGAAGATGGGAATAAGCAAACATAAATGCTACTATAGCCAGCAAACTGGATACCTCTAGGGCTCATCATTTTTCACACTACCTCTCTTCACTGGCCTGTGCTAAGAGTTGTCTGAGGAATTGTACAGCATAGGCCAGGGCCAACAAAGTGGGGAGGTGGACACGTCTCATTTTCATTTTAAAACAGACGACAGAACTGTTGGGTCGTTATTCTGTATTTTCTTCAAGTGAGTGCATACTGTTTGGTTTTGGGATTTATTTCCATTCCTCTATCAAGCATTAAATAATTGATAACTGTTTCTTCATCACTGGTGTTCATGTCTTTTAATTAGATATGGGATTTGGGAGATGAGGAGAAGGATGATATGCACCACGTTTTACTTCCTGATCTGACACTGCATTCTTTGAGAGCACGCGTATCTGTCCAGGTGAAAATTCACCCAAAAGCACTATTATGTAAAGACAGTCCAGATCCTACTCTCACACGCGTGTGTATACAGTCATCCCCCAAGGTTTCGAGTCACCAACACCCTGTTCTAAGCTGAGCCTCTGCTATTTGTTTTATCTTTATAATTACAGTTCAAAAAAGGAAGATAGGCTGTGCCTTTAAGAAGTGGGTGAGAGAATCTGTGACAAGGTTCCTCAGGCTTTGGTGTTTACTGAGCAACACACCTTGCTCTTTAGGTACAGGGGTGATGGCAAACCAAAGAGTTATTCCCTTGCTTTCATGGAAACACAATTTGCTAAGCTGAGCTACTCAAAATTGTTTTTACAGTAGCAGTGTTGTGTTTCGGGCTTCTGTTGTGATAGCTGCCAAAGGACAGGTAAAGAGGCAATTAAAGTGATGTTGAACTTGTTTGTCTTGTGCTTTTCACCTGGAGAAAGTACCATGTTCTGATTATGAAATCGCATCCGATTTTCAAAGATTATGTAATTGAGAGGAAATTGATCCAATTAAAAGTGCATCACAAATGACTCCACTAGTTATTAGAGCCACTTTATCTGTGGTGGCACCTGGCAGCAGGAGCTCAGTTTTTGCTGTCAGTGGGGGACTTGCCGAGGGAATAAAGCAGCCCACGCCTTTGGCACGTGGTTTGAAGCAGAAAAATGAATATGATATTGAGGGCTGGCTTGAGGTCAGCAAGGCCAGGAATTCTCTAGCTGCCCGTGCTTTTGGAAGGAAGTGATTGGCATTCAGCATCAGGATCCATCTCTAAACTGCACTCGTGCCTTGGCCTGCAAGTAAAGCAGGTATCTGCTTGCTCAGAATGGAAGTGTGATCTGAATGTTTTTGTTTTTTTCCCTTTAATGTGAATATTTTAAGTTGTGCTTAGTAAGTCAATTTTTAATTATCTGCTATGCTGACTAAATTGCAGACTATGGCCCCAAGAAACTAATTTGTTCAATTACAGCAGTTTTTGTTTTGTTTTTTAAAGTACCCTTATCCAAATAAAGTCTTATAATTCAAGTCTACGTAAAATAGATCAAAGAGCAGCTGCTGTGGTTGAAGCAGGTTTGTGTAGGCTATTTTCTCCCTTGACCTCACCTCCTGTGCTACCATTGCAAACTCGTGAATCTACAGAATATTGGAAAACCAGTTAACTACAGCATTGCTAATCTTCTGAGTCCATCTTACTAAGCTATGGGCTCTTGGTCAAGTCTCTTAACTCTTCTTCACGAAAATGACAAAAATGATCCCTGCCTCCAGGAAGGGTGTGCGATAACAGATGTGAAAATATTTGGTTTCATTCCTGGAACACTCAATAAATGATAGCTGTTACTAACATCTTTTATTGAGTTTCTCAAAAGAATGCCTGATGGTGTGAAGTAAGCCAACCACCCCAAACAATATCTTCCTTTTTGCCTACCTTCTTGCTTTACAGGTTTCTATTTGGCAACCAAAAGCTTTCTGAGGCATTTCTTCCCCCTAGCCACAAGTCTCTAAATATATGTTTACCTGTTCTTTCTACTCTCTCTGTACCTATTTTCATGTTTCTATAAATCACTGTGTTGCAATTATTTGTCCATACATCTGAGCTTTACTGGGGGCTAACTAATCTCTAACTGCTAGCATATAACATATAATTGTCTCAGTTATTTTCCTGATTTAATGGGACTGCAATAACCTGAGTCTTCCTTCAGCCCCCTTACGTTAGATAAAAAGAAATATTCAGACAAGCTGTTTTATAAGGCATATAAAAAACTAGTGGCAAACAATTGACATATGGATTGGCTAAGCTCCTCCTTCCTTTATCATCCTAATTATATAGAATTTAAGGTTTTAGAGCAGTGATTCATACGATATTTATTGAGCACCTACTGTGGGGCAAGGCACTCTGCCAGGTGTTTAGAAAAGAAAAAGTTATAATAAATGATAGTGATGTGTCTACTTATTCTTAAATTATTCCAGTCTTTCCTGTCTGAAATATTTGAAATCTAGTGTTCTAGCAACCTGAACTTCCTCAAAGGCCAGGTGTAGGCAGTGTCTGAGTTATTCTGAAAATAATCCCAGTGTACACTCCAGTCTGAGCTAGTCTGCAGAGGGGCAGGCACTCCATTATTCTGATCAGTAGGAAAAACTTGGCTTCAGTTTTACAGTGTTCCTCTGGGTAAGACAAGCAATGCTTAAGTAGTTATACTTTTAATCTAGTACTAATTAATGGCCTCTTAAAAGTGAAGTGTTACCCTGCTCCCTAGGAGGGAAATGGAAGGCAGAACCTAATAGGAGACTCAGGTCTCTACTCTGCACCTGACTAGGATGCTGATTTGCTCTCAGGATGTGCGCACCTCCCCGCCCCCACACCCAAGGCATCTCAAAATAAATTACAGATATGGAACAACAGATGCCTGCATGGATTTTACAGGCAGGGCAATGGTGAAGCAGAAGGCTGTTTAGCGAAATACACTTAGACTCCAGACCTATGGCTTTGTCTTGTCAATACCATTAATATTCATGGGACCCTGTGTAAGTCTGGAGTTAGGCAGCTCCGGGACTGGCAGCATATTCTAACGGGAATATCACTGGGCTCGGAGTCAGGCCTGTGTGTGAATCACAGCTCTGCATTTCAACTAGCTGCGTGACCTCAGGTGATCACCATTCCTCTGAACATTAGTTTCCCCATCTATAAAATAAGGATGTTGGACCAGGTCACCAGCATCCCTTCTAGTTCTGATTTAACTTAACTCGCTAACCAACTGGAATTGTGGTTGAGTTTTCCCCCCAATGTGTTTGCATAATCTTTGTCATAATTTTATTGTGTTTGCATTAGAGTAGTAGGGAAAAAAACATACTTTGGAATGAGTCAGTCCTGCACTGGTCCAACTGCTTCTCTACCCCAACTGTTATGACTTCGTGTCACTTATTAGCTGTTGTCACCCTGCTGAGCTATAGTTTCCTCATCTGGTAAAAGAAAATGACAGTTTATATTTTAAAGGGCTGTTGTGAGAATTAAATGATATTAATGGAATAGTATATGTAAAAGTACCTAATTCAGAAAATGTGACTTCCATTGTAGGGGGCAGAGGCTTCCTTCCTTTCGTGGTGAGCTGATACACATTCTTCAAGTAAAAGCTGGGGGAGATTTCAGACCCACATTGGTGATGCAACGCATGTTCAGCACTTCTTGGCCTCTTAATTAAAAAGCCTGTTGGAGGAAGTCGGATTGCTGGAGGAACAGAGGCAAAACTCATTCACAGCACTGAATCCCGCTAGGAAGCTGCAAATGAAACCTAAAGTCTAATTATTTGATTAAAGTAATTAAGATGCCATCTTGACTCTTTGAGAGGTAAATGGAGTCAAGATGTAAAATCGATTTTATATGTATATACACACTAATACACAGTATATCTAAATATATATGTATGTATAGATGTAGAGAGAGAGAAAAGAAAATTTACCGAAAAACAACTTAGAAACTTGCGTGTTTAGCTATTTCTGTTGATAGCTAGCTTAAAAGGATTTTTCCTCCAGGTCAGCATTCATTAATTCAAATAATTATAAAAATAAAAGTAAGCCAGAAATCTCATTGTTAGGTGATTAAAGCTTGGGTTTTATAAGCAGGGAGGCCCGAGTTCAGTCCTGCTTCCCCAACTTACTAGCCCTATGACCATTCAGTCATTTAGCCGCTGAGACCCAGTTTCCTCATTAGTAATATAATGATTCTGTTTCACATTCCACTGCACTATTGTGAAGAGCTGATGGATGAAAAGCCCTTAGCAGACCAGGGTATTCTTGAAATTATAGTAAACTAAATGAATCTGGAAGTTACCTTCATTTCTGTGATACAAGGATGATGTGAAATTGCTGAGGAAAAAGTCTATTCCCCTATCCGAAAGGAAAATTAGTAACTCACTAAAATCTTGACTGAAAACAGGGAGAATTTGTGAGTGTGTGTAAGTTAAATGCATGCATTTCCTACACAGATAAGAAACCAGGATTTTCTTTTGGTGATTTAGTCAGTTTACTTGGTTGTAACTATAACGGCATCGCATGTTATCACAGAATATTAAGATAGCACGTTCCATTTATTCACTCGCTCATTAAACATACATAAGCCATCTACTATTTATTCTTACTAGCAATACTTATATGAGTAATGAATGTAAAGATGAATCAATCATGACTCTTGCAGTCAGGTAGCTGTAGTCTGGCTGCAGAGATAAGGTATGTAAACAACACAAAATACTGAAGAATAAGAAAAATGGTACAAGATAGAAATGGAGTGACAAGTGTTTGAGCAAAGACTATTTCTAGCTGGGAGGATCTGGTTGCTGAAGGGCCTTGAAATTAGAGGGAACGTCATGAACAAAGGAACAATGTTACAGTGAAGAGTGAGAAGCTGGTGCCAGCAGGAAGTTAAAACCACTCCAAAGTGAAGGGGTGTTAAAGAAATCCAAAGGTGTAAAGTGGTCCATTTGTCCACGACCCTTCCTATAAGTAATAATTCGGATGGTTCTCTTTTTCCTGCCTAGGCCATATCTCTTACTTGTAACAGTAACCGTGGCTCAGTGAGGCCTCGCTATTCTTAAATGGAGGTGGTGGGGTGTGGATCAGAATCTTCCTGGAGTCCTAGGTGGGGGCAAGGTAGAGGGCAAAGGCGTAGTTTGAAAATGCAAACCCCTTCCCAAGATTCTAATATATCCTTTTACTGGAATCACTGATTGGTGTTGTCTCAGAAATAAATTTTATGTCTCTTAAAAATCTCAAAATAATATCAAATATTGTTCCCTGGCTCAAAAGCTTAAACCAAATGAGTCTTGTAATCTTGATGCAACATTATAATAGAGTCTAACTCATTTTTTTTGATATTTGACTGCTGATAGTTTTCAAAACCCAGTTTTCTTCTGCCCCATATCTGGACACGCCAGTAGGAAAACTCAAGTGTTTCCCCCTTCGGTGCCAGAGGGAAGTTCAGACTACCTAAGCTCTAGCCCATGCATGGAAACCCCCACTCCAGCCCTACCTCCAAGCCACTATAAAAGCCAAGCTGATCTCCTTTCCCTGTTCAAGGCATTTCTGGACCTGCTGGAGAACCTACACTGCTCTCCCCAAAAAGCCTCATTACCTGAATAATAAACCTTTTTCATACCTATTTGGTATGAAAGTGCAGTATCACCAGTCTCAACATCTGAACCAAGTTTTGAATGGGGGGATTCTACCTCTCTCTTCTGTGGGATGAATAAAACACAAGGCTTCCATCTCTCCCTGCCCGCACACCACCATCAAACCATATGTGATAACCACACACACAAACACAGCCACTTGGATACAGGCGGAGGAAACAAAAAACAAAGGTACACAAGTTGACTCAATTAGAAATCCAAAACTAAAATAATTTATACGACAATAGCAAAACCAGATAAAAAGCTGCTAATTGGCTTTTGTACCTCTGCAACCTGGGTTCTGAATTAACTCTTAACGTCTGCTGAAATGTACCAGTTATCAAATCTTCATGGCCTTAAATCAATACTGGGGTTCAAACTCAGTTACACTGGAATTCCCCTAAATTTAAGCCAGGTACCCCAATAATCTTAGGGGAGTTACTGAGGATATTTAAGACATGTAAGAAAGACCAATAGGTATGCCTCGTCTTGACCATCAGAGCTGTTGCCTAAATCCCCCATAGCCATAGCACCCATTATCCTAAAATACCCCATAGTGGACACGGATGCTCTGACCCAATGGGTGATTAAAATTGAATTAAGTCTTTGGCCCTTACAAATCGGCTTGCTAAAATGGGATAGCATGGACCTTCCCCTTTCCCATTAGTTAAAATAGTTAATATGGCCCAGTTTAAATTGAAACAGGACCTTTGAGGTTTGAAACCCATATACCAGACCTATTTAAAGAAGAGTGATCATCCCCACTGCCTCACCATATAATGGCCCAATTTAGCCTGTTCAGAAACCTAGAAAGAATGAATGGTAATTCACAGTAGATTACTGCCATTTTAATGCTGAAGTTCTACCCATTAAGGATCCAATAACAAATATTATTAAAATTACTAACTTTATCCAATCAACTGGTAAATAGTTTTCAGTCATAGATTTGGCTAATGTGTTCAGGGTGTATTTTAACAGCCTCAGCCACAGTTTTCCTTCACCTTCAAGGGAACGCAGTACCCTTTTACTCAGCTACCTGTGGGGTACCTCGATAGCAGTGACTTCACACTGTCACACCCACATCCAACTTTTTCCAGAGCACAGAAATGACATCACACTCATCACATCACCCTCCAGGTGGATTTATTCGACATACTCATTGAGGACACACAAAAGAGCTCACAGGTCCTTCCACCTTGGATAAATTCCTGAGAGCTATTGAGCTGAGGGACATTCCACCCCTGACACCTGCAAGAAACAGCATCCACAGTGTTAAAATAAGCCCAATATGCTTTAGTCCTTTGGGGGCTCTGGAGACAACATAGTCCTCATTTACAAATTTTGCTTAAGCCATTTATGCTGTTTCTCACAAATCGGCCCACCTTGATTGGGATCCTGTGCAACAAAAAGCTCCAGAATCACAGTACAACACACACTCGGATTAGTGCCTTCCAGAAAGTCCTGCACTTACAGGCTTTAGCAACCTCTCATGCCTCCTGAAGTCTGTGGACCACACATGGTGGCCACAAGTTGCCCACAGACATCTGGTACAAGAAACTGCCCCTGCAGCCCCGCTCCATCAGAACACGTTGCTGGCTGCATACCGCATATTGGGCTCTGAGCCTGTGACTCCATACCCAGCTTCCTGTTATGCCTTGGGTCATGGAAGCAGCACCCTCAAAGTTCAGCATAGCCACTGAGACCTTCTTTCTACAGAGACAAACCTGGCATAACCCATCTGTAGGAGAAGGGACCCACCCCATCCTCAGTTCCTTGGCAGATACTAGGGTGCTCGTTAAAGTCACCCTCTTTTTCTGACCCCTTGTACATCTGGGGAGCCTTTAGAATCAACTGAGTTAACAAAGGGAGGTCATATACTTTATAGATGGTATCACCTCCATCATATGTGATAGAGCTTGCCAGAAAGCTCCTGATTTTTAGCCCTTAACTGGGACATCCCTGATAATGGGACAGGACCCAAGAGTCAGCACAACTGGCCAAACTTCATGAGGTCCTTTTAGCACCGAATGCCCTGGCCCAACTGTACAATCAGCCCATTTGTACAGTTCTATAGACTCGTGGACCATTGCCAATGATTTGTTCATCTGCTCCAGCCAATGGCAGCCAAAAGAGTTCCCTATCCAAGGTTGCCTCTTTGAGATAAAGAACTTGGAAACTCTTGCCTCACAGATACCCAAAATGCAAATCAAATCAGCTCTGTACATACTAAATCCAAAATAAAAGGCCTCACTAAGACACTCCTTATCCCCTTCGTGTGTCCCGGACATTAGTGACAGTGACCAAAGCACTCATTTGGACTCCTGTACAAGGCATTTAATGAAACTGTCACCTCTCTTACCAGCCTCAGGCTGCAGGCCTCATAGAAAGCCATAATGGCTTACTTAAACAAGGTCAAGTTCAATTAAATGAAACGGCACAGTTCAGTCATCAGTCCTCATGGGTGAATTATAATAAAAATTCTGACTCCATTCTTGATATTTGACTGCTGACAGTTCACTCTCTCTTCCCCTTCAGCCTCACATCGGGGCAAGCTACTAAGAAAGCCTAGGTACTCCTACCTTTGGTGCCAGAGGGAGGGTCAATCCAGGCAAGCCCCAAACAGTACTTGGGAACTGACACAACCTAATCCTATGCTCCCCTGCTGAAGCCAGTCTTCTGTCCCTGCTCTCTCAAGCCATTTTGGGCCTGCTTGGAAGCCCTCTTTGCTCTCCCTAGAAACCTTCGTTATGAGTAATACATCTTTTTATATCCTCTTGGGATGTGTGTGGCATTATCACTCTCAATATCTGAACCAAATATTGGGTGGGGTCCACCCTGCTACTTCAGAGTGACAACAAATGTTTAGAGTTAAATATTGAAAACAACTTCATATTATGATGAATGAAAATTTCATACGTTTAATTTCTGAAGAGCCACATGAATAAAGCCCCATGCTTTGTGAAATGACATTTAATATTTAAACTTAAAAATGATAAATCTCGAAATCTCTCAGGCTCCAGGATCTGAAACTTGTTTGACACATTTAATGATGCCGTCAGAGTGCTAGAAATAAAGTTAAATGAAAACTAACACCACTCGAAGGATAGAGAGGGATTGGACATGTATGTTACGTCACCTGATCCAAGACGCAGGGGCCGGATGCAGGAGAATAAAACTTGCACTAATTGATACACTGGAACAAAGGTCACATACGAATGGACACACATCCCCTGGTGTACGAGGCTGTGAGCTGAATGAAAGATGCAAATGATAAAGCAAAAACCCTGACAGTATGTATCCTTCCCTTCTGTTCTGCGGATCATGGCCACATATCCCTGTCCATTCCTCAATGAAATGGACATATTAACTCCAGCCTACTTAATATGTACTAAGACTATTCTTCAATGCCCTATAACATCTGACACGCAAGTAAAAGCTGCCCCAAAATGAACAGCACGTGCAGCCTCTCTGAATGAAATAAAGCCTCTTTAAAATAAAATGTCAGAAACAATACTGCATGTGACAGGGGAAAGCAGTTTCCTCAGGAAACAAATTGCAAAAGGGTGACTTTATGTTTATTCTGGAAGATACTGTTTTCTCCTATGACTTCAATCACCTATGCAACTAGTTGCCAAACCTTTATTTTTCATGTCTTACCTTCCTTTTCATCACCAGACTGGTATATATCCAATTGCCCATTTTATATCGTCAATTGTATATCCCTTAGAAACCTCAGACGTGGCATATTAAAAACTGAATTCAGCTCTACCATCACTTTAGCTGTACTTTTTTTGTTTCACCTAAAGAACACCAGCATTCACTCAGGCACTTCAACCAGAAAGCCTGGCGCCATCGCTAATCATTTTCCTCACTTCTCACCTCCCGCCTTCTATCATTCAATCACAAAGTTCTCATCATACTAACAACTTAGTATTTTCCGTATGCTTTTATTCTTTTCTTACCCCTCATGGCTGCTACATTTTAAGCTGCTATCATTATTCTCCTTGAAGCACTACTACAACTTTCTAATTCATCTTCCTGACTCCAATCTAACATCTCACATGGGAGGAAGTATTTCCTCCCATCCCAAGTTCAGCCCTATCCCATATTGGCCACAGTCACATTCTAAAGTGCAAATGCAATATATAATAGCAATGTATAATAGCTAGAAATAATATCTAAAACCTTTAAATGGCCTTTAATTGCTGCTAGTAAAAGTTCAAATGCTTTAACGTGGTCTACACATCCCAGTGGGACTTTGTTCCTGCCCATCTGTCTTTCTAGGCTTATCTTGCCACCGTTTCCATCCCTCCCTAGCACTCTCCTCCATCCACACTCTTTTCTTACCTCGGAGACTTTTTTGTACAAGCTTTTCTTGCTACCTGAATCACTCTCCCTCCCCCTGCTCCCCTATGTTGGCCTAAATCTTACCTCCTTCAGGTCTTCCGGAATGCCTTTTCTGACCCACCTCACTGTTTGAGTCAGGTGTGTGCACCATGCTTTGTTTCCTCCTCTAGCACTTACACATGTCATTGGGATTTTTCTCCTTACTTATCTTTTCCCAAGACTAGCATGAGCTCTATGAAAGCAGAGTGCCATTTAATTTACTGCTGTATCGGTGGCATCTAGCACAGTACCTGAAACACAGTAGGCACTATGATTGTTGCTGAATAAAACCAGTGCACAGGTCAGCCTGGTTCATGTTGACACATGTGAATACTTTGTGTCACAATTCGCAACAGCTGGTTATGCTACCTCCCTCTCCTCCCACCGGCTGTCTCCCTGAATCACTAAGTCTAACAGAAAATGGGGTACAGTAGAAAAGTAGGAGGGATGGATTTTTGCCTTTCCTTAGAGAATCTTCTCAACTATGAAATAATTGAAAGTTGTGTTCCCTTCAGGACACGACTCAAACTTTTTCTTGGTGCAAAGTCACCACTGGAAGAGAAGGCTCAAAAAGATATCTTCCGTTGTGTGGTATATGAACTACATTTCAACAAAGCTTTTACAAACAAAAAAAGAGATACCTTTGGACACATGGTCTCTCAGCTTGCCTCTCAGCATACCTTCTTGGGTGGAGCGGGGAAAAGAGAGTACTGATCCCGTGTGAGTCCTAATCCTGTTAGTAATTTATGATTCCCTTTGAACAACTTGTTTCTTCTCCCTGGGACTCCATTGTCCCCATCTATATTAATAGGTTTATTAAATTAAGATCTTTCCAGTTGTAAATTTCAATGATTCTGGTCCCCTGACTCTGGGGACTTTCTGACTCCAGATCTCCAAAAGCAGCCCCTCACTCCAAGGATTTGTGGAATGGGAAGGGACAGTAAGGAGGACCCCGAGGACAAAGGCCCATAAGGAGGAAAGCTTGGGGTCTAGGGCTGGTGTGTCAGAATGAAGATAACGAGGCCAGCTCTCACCCAGTGTAGCAAGGGTCAAGCTGGTCTCTAAGGCCTGTCTCAGAGCCTCCGGTCTGACCCAGAGCGCAGAGGTTGCTAGGAAACGAGGGTCTGGAGCTGGCTGGCCGGCGTCGTACAGGCTTACGTCATGCTGATCTGTCACCTCCTATCTCACTCTTCCTGACTGAGTACTTCTAATGGTTGCAGGGAGAAGAGAAAGGTCTCTCAAAGAGAACGTTCTTTTTGGAGTGCCCCCTGTAGTTCGATAACAGTAAAATGTAAACAGAGGATTGGAGGAAGAAAAGATAGAAGAAAGAGAAGGCAAGAGAGAATATACCATTTGCCAACTCTGTGCCTTTGGATTATATATTTTATCCCTCACTCCTGAATCTCAGTTTCTTAGGCATAAGGATACCAACTTCAGAGAGTTGTCTGTTGTGAGGATTCAATGAAATCGCGTATGTGAAGTGCCCGGCGTTCCTCCCGGCATGTAGTGAATTCTCGGTACATGAGGTCTGTTGTTACACGGAGGCAGTAGAGCGTGGGGACTTTGGTCACGGTGTCCTGGGATGGAATCCTGTTTCTGCCTATTATCAACCACGTGACCTTGAGCAGATGACTTTTCTCATTTGGAAGAGGGAGATAATAATCTGGACCTCACAGGGCTGTTAGGAAGATCTTGTGATTAGTTGGCCCACAGCAGGAACTCGATACAGGCAATTCACTGTTTCCCTTTCCTCTGGCACCCTCTCCCCCAACACACACATGCACACCTGCACGTGCTTCTTGAACAAGGTGAGCCTGGTATTCAGCTGCGCAAACATGCTGCCCTGTGCCCACTGCTGGGATGCAGGCGGTGCTGACAACTTGGCCTTCTATTCCCACCTCCAGGTTCTTGCAGAGCTCAGATTCAAAAGCTGGCAGATTAGCCAGCGAGAAACAGCCATGACTTACGAAGTCTGGCAGGAAGAGGGCATATATCTTAGGCTGCTGTAGTCTGGACTGGAAAGAGCTACATGGTTATGCCTTTTGCTATTATTACTAATAGTAATAATAACCATCAATGGCTTAATTATGTCTCATAATAATAATATTAATAGCTAGCATTTCCTGAGCATTGATTATATTCCAGGTACAGTGACAGTCACTTTACATTGTTTCGTTTAATTCTCATAACTATGCTGGAAGACAAGCATTATTATACCCATTTCAAAGACAAAGGAATTAAGGCTCTGAGAACCAAAAGAACTTGACCTAAGTCACACATCTGACAAACAAGACAAGATGACTCACACACAGCTTGATATGTATGTTGTCATTTGTTGAAACTTACACCTTTGGTAAGGAGAAGGCACCAATGACTGACTTGTGCTGAGTTCCTACTATAGACCAATTCATCACATGATTCCATATCATCTTCATAAAACCATGTGAAGTCCAAATTTTTCTTGTTTTCCCAACTATTCCCTTGGTACCTCCCACGCTGGCCCATTGTTTTTACTTAATTTGAGGCATTTTTGGAGATTCAGCTTTCCTATTTGTGACATTTCTCAGCTGTACACAGAAGCAAGGGAAGTTTCTCTGACTACTTGGGAGTCTGAGGCACAACGATGTTCGATGTTTGAAGGTCTAAAAGGGAAGCCACCGCATTCTTCAGGAGCACCAGGCACTCTCGCTCCTGACTGGTGCAAGAGGACTCTGCGTTCCACACGTGCAGCTTTGCATCTGTGTCCCCTGGCCTGGAATGTCCTTCCTCTCCGCCTTTCCAGTTGGCAAATGCCACACAACCTGCAGGGTTCCGCTTAGACATCTCCTCCTCCAGGGCAACTTCCCAGCCCACCCTGGGTGCGGTTCACGGCCCTTCTTCGGCTTTGCTCTCTGCACTCCTCACCCTCCATACGCATGCATGCCTTATGCTTCCCTTCGCCACGGCACTTATCAAAAGGGTTGTAACAATCTGTTCACCTGTTAGTCTTTTTGACTGTGAGCTCCCTGAGAGCAGGGACTGTGTCTCACTCACCTTGGCATCCTTAGCACCTTCTAGAGAGTCTGACATATATGAGGGTCTCAAAGAACTACTGTGGAATGAGAGGGGGTTGAGAAAGGACAAAGGAAAGGAATGAGAGTCAGCACGGGAAGGAAGGTGCCCTTGGGGTGTGGCATCTCAGAAGACTGCCCAGGAGTGAGGCTGCTCTCAGTTCCGGGGTGGGGGCGGTTAGACCTGCTGACAATGACCTGGGGAAGACAAAAGCTTCCATCTGTGTATCTTCCTTCCCTCCAGACCGTTTTGTTCTCACTAAGGGCCTGAAGGCAGAGAGATAACAAAAGTTCCACATTCATCTCCAGGGAGATTCCACATTCTCAGTGCAAGACTGCTGGGAGAAAAGAGTCCTGTCTAACAGTTCCGCTCTCTCAGGCCATGCCTCCCCGCCTGGGACTGTGTCTGCAACAGGGAGATGAGTGTGGTTGGGCTCCAGTTTGAACAGAATCAGGGTAACTACGACAGTGACAATCTCTTGTTGCTTCCCCCAGAAAGAAGGACAGTGGAGACAGTCTCCAGTGCTTCAGGCAATGATGTATTTTGTGTGTGTGTATGTATGTGCACACACATACCCCAAAATAAGATAATGGGAAGTCCACCAACCAATTATTCTGCCATCTATGAGTATGTGGGGGGCTTTGGCAACCAATAATCTTTGAATTTGCTTTAAGTTTTCAAAAGGTAGAATACCAAAAGAAATGCTTCTAGCTGGTTATTAAATTTCTCCCTTCACAACTGCAGGTTCTAATTAATTGATCACGTAAGCTGACCTCAACTTCCCCATCTGCAGAATGGGAATGGTTAACATAGAAGGGAATGGAAAACACCTTATACATGAGTCACTATTTCTTACTTTCACACCCATGACAGACATTGCTAAGCAATCACTGCATTCTTCCCCACTGAGCCTGTTCCCAGCCCAGAATCTCAGTATTCCAGGCAGTTGCTACCATTTGATAATAACTGAAACCTAAAGAAAACTCAGGCCTGGCTACATGATTTCGAAAGGCCTCTTCTACCTCTGACTTGTTAAGGTCTGGCTTCACGTTATAATACTGCCTCGAAGCTAAGATTTGGGAACAAGTTGTGCAGGTATTTGGTGAGTAAAGAGAATATTTCCACCCCTGCCCAAGCTGAGGTTCTAAACTCTGAGCCTTAGCTTTTCTCGGTTCGCTCAACTGTGGATAAGAGAAACAGAACAGAAGAGCAAATGGTTCCCTTGGGTTTGATGTCAACATCTAAAGAGTTCTCCCAGGCTGCCACAGTATGCTTGGGTGAGTACTGACTTCGTGATTAAAGCAGCCTGGGTTCAAATCCCTGCTCTGCAAAGCTCCCTGGTGTGAATTCTGACAAGTCGCCTCACCCTTCGGAGCCTCAGTTTCCTCATGCGTGAAATGCAGCAGATAACAACGCCTACCTCTCAGACTTGTTGTGAGGAGTAAATTGGATGAAATAATGTACATGCAAATGCTTTGCGAGATGCACGGCACTGAGCGCGCGCAAAGGATTATTATTTTTGGTACACACCAATAGGAAAAAGACTAGGGTGTTCCGTTCCAGATGGACTCAATCTAAACCGGGGAACAAATGCTTTTTTTGGTAATTTCATCTTGTGGAAATGGCAGTCTCGTGGGCCTATTTGTGTTTAATGAACCGCATCCTGTATCGTCTTTTTGCATGGTTCTGAGGAGAAATAAGTTGGCTCTCTCTTCTGGTGCACTGCAAGCTAGCGAGTGTCCAGCTCGTATTTAACCTCCTCCGGTCTCCCTGCTCTCTACAAGAAAATACACTGCCCTAGAGCTAGAGCGATCCTGCGAATAACTGCACAGAAGCCAAGGTACAAAGGGAGAGGAAAGGGATATTTAAGCCTATTCCCACTACCATGCTGGGCCCCTGGCGTACACTAATATGCGGCCAGGCTGGGATTTTTAACCCATATGATAGCTGAGAATGAGGCTCAGAGGAGACTGCGCTGGGATCGCACAGTTAGGAATTGGAAAAGACAGGTTTGTCCTAGTCCAAAGCCAAAGCCAGTGCTCTCAGATCTTCAACAAAGTGCTTCTACGTATCAGTAGTCTTCATCTTTTTTGGAACCAGAAAATCCTTTGAGATTACAAGAAAGCTATGGAAACTTTCATCCCCAATAAAAACATAAATGCAGACAAACAACACTTTGCCTGTAATACCAAGGCATTTATGACCCTCTCAGGCTCACTCGCTCATTCATTTCAATAAACGTTATTGAATGCCATCTGTATGCCAGGCACCGGCTAGGCATTGTGCCGTGGTGGTTAGCCAAGCAGATACGGTCCCTGCCTTCACAAGGCTTGCCGTGCCGTGACATAGACAGGCATAAGCTAACTAATGAATGTGAAATTACAAGCTAGGTTTTGTATAGCACAGGAACATCATTGAATGAATAAAATGTCACACAGGATCCTGACCCAGCCTGAGGCTTCTTGAAGGGTTTCCTGAGAAAGTGACCTTTGCGTTGAGTGATCTGAAGTAAAGAGGGGGAAAAAAAAAGGCAGCAAAAGGCCAAGTTGCAAAAGGGACTACGATTTGTTCTAGGACCAGAAGGAAGTTCAGTATGGCCGAGAGGGCAGGCAGAGAGCGCAGAGACATGGGGGGCTGAAGAGGTTGGCTGGGGACAGATTAGACCTGATAGGGTCTTGAGGCCATGGGGAGCAGTTCAGAAATTATCCTCAGGGCAAGGAAAAGACGCTCAGGAGTTTAATCCAAGGAATAGCACGATGGGATCTCCATGTTAGAAACATCCGGTGACGGTTAATTTCGTACGTTATTGAATAACTGGACTAGGCCGTGGAGTGCCCAGATATTTGGTCCAACATCATTCTGGGTGTGTCTGTGAGAGTGATTTTGGGTGAGATTAACATTTGAATTGGTAGAGTAAGTAAAGCAGGTTGCTCTCCCTAATGTGGGTGGGCTTAGTCCAATCAGATAGAATCAAAGGCTGACCCTCCTGCCTGACTGCCTTGTGCTAGGGCATTGGCCTCTTTCTGCCTTCAGGCTCCAACTGAAACATCTACTCTTCTTGGGTCTCGAGCCTGCCAGCCTCAGACTAGAACTTACAGCATTGTCTCTCCTGGTTCTCCGGCCTTCTGATTCAGACTGAAACTACACCATCAGCTCTCTTGGGTCTCCCGCTTGCCAAGTGCAGATCTTGAAACTTCCCAGCCTCCAAATCACGTAAGACAATTCGGCATAATAAATCTATATCTATATCTACCATGTCTCTTTCTTTTTCTCTCTCTCTCTATATCCATCCTGTTGGTTCTGTTTCTCTGGAGAAGCCCGACTAATGCGCATCCTCAGGGCGGCTGTGTGGTCAGGACCGATGGGGGCAGGGAAGATGCAAGAGGCCTGGGGAGAAGGCAGAGCCGGAGTCCAGGGCAGCCAGGCGGGTGGCAGCAGTGAGACGGAAAGAAGTGGGCAAATTCAAGAGCTACTTGGGAATTCAAACTGATAGGACTTGGGTTGCTTTGGAAATGGCAGGGAGCAAGGGCAAGGGAGGTACTGAGAAGGCTTCCTAGGTTTTCCGGCTCTGCCTCCAAACAGATAGTGGTGCATTTCACCAGAACGCTAGCAAAGTGGGAGTCACAAGTGTAGGGATGGCAGCAGAGAACGTGACTCAGCGTCCCCAAAGAGACGGTCTAGGAAGAGGGGCCAACACAACAGGCTCCTGCAAACAGCCGCGTTTTCTGATTTGACAGAGGGGGAGAGCCCGTGAAAGAGCAGGAGGAGCAACAGGCAGGAAGGGAGGAGGGAACCAGGAAGATCTAGTATCACGGAAACAAACACAGAAAGTGCCTCGAGCAGGAGGCCAGCAACTCTGCCAAATGCTACTGAAAGGTCAAGCAGGACGGGAACTGAACACTGCCTCCAGGTTGTTAAATCCCTGAGGAAGTAAGCCAACACCCTGCAGGTCTCAGATCCTGAGAACAACTCCATTCCTGTCTCCTTGCTGTCTCTGAAGCCAGTTCCCCCAGGAAACTGAAAGCTCTGGAGAGTCTTCCAGCTCACATCAGCCCTTCAGCCACACCTGTCCTCACAAGAGGAGGTGGCAGTTAAGGAATCCCTCCCTTCTCCTTCCCCAACCCCAACCTCTGGGCTGCCGTTCAAACAGCCAAAAACTCCTTTAGAAAAGAGTCTGGGAATGTTTCAGCTGACAGTCACAGGTGCATTGTAATTCAAATGGAAATGCTGAAATGCATTCTCTTGGACAGCCTGGGAAAATTATAATAGAGATAAAACACCTTTTAAAAGTGGTGACATGTATTTATCACAGGGACATCTCTAAACCACGGACTCTCGCAATCTAAACTCAAGAACGGTACAAGCTTCTCATGGAGAACGTCCTTCCACAGGGGTCACCTAGACAGTGAACTTGGAAAAGGCACGTTCGTTGCACATGCTTTTGCTTCTAGTCTCTCTTTGTCTCTCCATTTCTCTTGTGGACTCTTTATGACTTTGTCTCTCTCTGTTGTTCTGTCTCCCCCTCCCCTCCCTCCCTCCCTCCTCTGTGTGTCTCTCTCTAGTTCTTTCTCTCTCTCACACACATGTCAAATGAACAATTCCTTCACATACGCACACCTTTCACCTTCCATAATCACTTTCTCTATGAGAAAGAAGGTAAATGAAAATCCGGGAAACCTATTAGACTGGCAATTTCTGCATCTGTCACTATCCTAAGTGGAGAATGACAGAGGATGGCACAACTCACAGACAGACCCCTTTTGAAACCTCTGTCTAGCTTTGCAGCTCTTCCTTTCACAGGCTCCAAGCCTGCAGCTAAACTCAGTGAGGCCCTCCCCACCCCAGGCCAGTCTAGCCATGTCCCTGGTTCTGGGTCAAGTGACAAGGGATGGAAGTAAATTAGCAGCTATACCCCCCTGCTCATACACACTTGTGTCTGCGTGTGCGCACGCACACACACACCTGGGAACATGGTAACCGGAGTGGATGTGGCAGCCATGTGTGGAGGGAATGGCTGGATCAAGACAATAATTAGGTGTCCAATTCACCTAATTGCTAGGTGGGGCCATCCCTTTGATCTATTATTCATTGTACAGTGACTTTGCATTTTGCATATGGAGAAATTGATCTCAGAGAGGGAATCAATTTGCTCAAGATCACACAGCTGGTAAGAGGCAGAGCTGGGATTTGGACTGGGGTCCATCTGATTGCAAAACCTGTGCTTTATCTCCAAATGAAGAAGTCTTTATCCAAGGTAGCCATAGGAAGGGTGACTTTATACAGAGAGACCTAATCATGATTTAAGGCTCACGTATCAAGGTCATAGCTAGGGAGAGTGTGTGTATATCAAGTCAAAGGGTGAAATGGAGCCTCAGTGGGGGAAAAATAGCTTTTCAAAATGCAGGAATGGCAAGAGCACAGCAACATGTTGTGCAAGTATTACACTCTAAGGCAAGAGACTCAGGACTTCACATGGTGCCTGTTGGAACGGCATGAGAGCAGAGGTGATGGTTAAAGGAACCCGACAGGCTGAACAGCTTCCATTTTAATCACACCTGGGACTTGGGGCTCCCAGGAATGACTTTGGTTACCTTAGTTGCCTCCTAAGGCCCCAGCACCTCCTGGATTTGATGAGGCTCTACTTTTTCACCTGTTCAGTGCTCCAGTGCCCTACAGACTGGTGAAAGCCCCAAATCCCCACCTGGTGATAGAAACTCCACTCCTCCCTGCCTGGATCTTGCTAGTGATTCTTGGCATGCCTGGTGCCCCCTATGGAATCAACACCAAAGGCAATATTATTCTAGCTTTTATTTTTGCCCTATTACAGGAAAGAAAAAACACGGGATCTGGACGAACACACCTCATTTCTGTATCTGGCATGGACATTGCTAGCTGATCACAGCTCTCTTTCCCGATGGTCCCAATGACCCGCGTGCAGTGGTCTAGACAAGCCACTCCTCAGCTGTTCAGAACCGGCACACGAAAGCTACAGGCCATAATACGATAGTGACTGGGTGTCCCGCCACGCACCATCCCCATCCCTCTTCTCAACTGTCCACTGATGGATTTTTTTTTTAAAGTCTATAACAAAAATGATGAAATGCTGGGAGACTAAGGCGGGCTGGAAATGAACAATATAGGAACAGAGCAAATGTCTCTGGAACAAGGTGGGCAGAGAAGAAGCACTTGGGAAATGTTCGGTAAACCAAAGAATTAATGAATGATAAATGTGACTCTTTTTTTTTCCTGTGAAACACACACTTAGAAGCACTCAGGGGGATGAGAGTAAAACCTCTTGTGGGAAACATTTTAATCAGGCGCATTCACCCCATCTTCCTCGGCTTCCCAGTAATTTCCAGTGGCTTCCGCAGATCATAATAGTGGCCAAGGTCCCATCGTTACTAAACCTGGAAAGGCTGGGACATTTGTGTCTAGTGCCTGGTGGCACCAAAACTAGGGGGAAGGAAGTCCTGGGCTCAGGTAGGAATTCAGACACCATCTCCTTGACCGATGAACCGTGCCCCTTTGCTCCTCTAAGCTTCGGGGTGCCCTTCTGCAAAGGGAGGAGTGGGTGCCCTTGCCTTCTTTGCTTCAGTGAGGTAGAGGGGAGCATTAAAGGAAGGCCATCTGCAAACCGTAGAGGGCTGGACAAACGTTCCTGGTTGTCATCCATGCCCTGTTTGGTCTATTTTCCCCAACCCACTCTACCAAGCTTGACCCTTCTAGACAAGGAGAAACCACTGTCTGAGGCTTGGATTTCTAATGTTTCATAGATTTTGAAGAATCCCAGAACCCCTCCACCCACCCCTCTCTGAGTTGGAAGGAAATTTGCAGGGATCGTCCTCTTCTAGTGATCTAAATAATTCACGAGGAGAAATGAGGGTCAAGGTCACACATCAGCAAGGGACAGGGCCAGGACTAGAATCCTCAGCTGATGCCCACGATTTTTGTTTTATTTCAAGCTACTGTTTTTTATGTACCTATTATGTGCCAGGCATTTTACCGGAATTATCATTTTATTCTCCCAAAAGTCACGCGAGGGAATTACTATCTCTCATTTAACACATGAGGAAACAGACACTTAGAAGTCACTTCACCCGAGGCCACCTGGCAGGTGTGTGGAGAGAGGAGTTAGGACGTGAAACCCCATCTATCCCACTTCAGCACTGCGCTGTCTCTCCTCTCCTCTCAAGCTCTGCCCCCAGAGTTCTCAGCCTCCAAGCCCAGATTCATCTTGGCCTGGTTCCCAGTGTTTAGCAGATGTCAGTGACACATAACTTACGGCTGGGGAGAGAAAGGACGCCGGCTAACTCTGAGTCCCAAGGGTTCTTTCCACTCCACAGAGGCGAATCCCAGCTTCTCGTCTCCCCACTCCCTAGCATCACTCCCGAACTTAAAAAGTAAAACCAGAGTGTTTGATCTGCTGTCTAGGTGGTCACGGCAGGTGGACACGGAGAGGAAGAAACATACGCAGAATGGTCGAGTGGGCTGCAGTATACCCCCTGTGCTCTTCCTGGGAGCAAGTATGGATGATGGAAGGAAGACAAGTGCTTTTGCAAACTAGAAGCCCAGAGAAGGAAGCACCAAGTTCACCTGACAAGTCTGTGGCAAAGCCAGGTCTTGAAGGGGAGCCCCGCAGCTGCTGTTTCAGCGTTCTTTCAGCCCCGCCCCCATCTTCATTGTAACAGATTCCATGCATTCCCCATACCAGGAATAGGATTTTCTGGAATGAGAAAGTCAAGTCCAAGGCCCAAAGGCAGCCAAGGACGGAGATGGGTGGGATATAGCAACAGAGTGGTGTCCCAGGCCCCGAATGTGGCATGAAGGAAATTAGTTCAGTGGCCACAGTGAGCAAAGGTTTTTATAAACATAACCTAATTGTATTACTTGAAAGTCCTGAAGCTTATTGCCCTGCTTAATGATGTGTCACATTATTTATAAGGTAGTACAACGAGACTTCTATTGATTTAATGCACTTCCTTAAAGACTGTCATTGTCACAGCCATAAAACGGAGCTATTCCCAGACAACTCAATTATATCCCTTGTGCCCATAAACCACCTCGTGCCCCACACAGTTGCACACGGGAAACAGGAAGGGGTGAGGGCATGACTGGGGATGCAAAGCCCCCAGGGACAGAAGGGAAGGGTTCTGGAGATGGCAAAGGAGTGTGGACCAGGACTCCACCCAGTTAGGAATATGCGGCCACATAAGAAGTACAGGATGGGGGCGTGGAACACCCCAGAGTGGCCTTGGCCCTACCAAGGGGAGCTGTGTGCAAGCTTTCTCCTCCCCTCCCAGCCCCCGTTTTCCCAACTGCGAAGCTCAATGAGATCTGTAAGATCCCTTCTGGCTCCCATATTCTGTGGTTTTATAAATTATGGTTGATTTTTCGTTCTTGGAGACAGGGTAGTTTAGCCACACGAAGAAGATGCCAGCAAGTTTTTAACATTGCTCCCCACCCTTGCCACCCACAGAGAGTCTTTCTTTTACAATTAATTGATAATAGTAGTATTAATTATAACAACGAGCACTTCAGTAGAGTTAAAAGAGGGAAAGAGGTGGGCTTTTGCAGCCATGGTTCCAATGCTGCAATTGGAGCCTTGGTTTCCAATCCCGGCCCTGCTACTTATTAGCTGTGTGTCTATGAACTTGACTTGGCACGTCTGAGACTCATGTTCTCATATGTGACATGGAAGTACTAATACACTCACCTATTAAAATACATACATGCATGTGTGCAGTATCTCTAACTTTCTCAAAAAACCACTTCCCTTCCATGTGGGAAGCAGACAAGAATAGCTGCGTTGGTGCCCCTTTCATGGAAAAGAAAGACTGAGGTGGGAAGAGAATGACCTTCCCAAGGTGGGTGGCAGAGACTGGTCTCTTGCATCTGGTTTGGGGAATTTCAATTCTGGTAATAGCTGAGAATCAGAGGGAAGAAATACCTGGTGACCCTTCCTGAGATAAAAGCCTCTCTCTCCATTGGACAGACTAGAAACTGTCCCCTTGGACATAGGTGATTTTCTTTTTTCCAGAGGAGCAGTTCCTAGGTTCTCCAAAGAAGCGTGGAAAGAAGGTGTCAAGGAGACACCACTCACCGGCCCCCTCCTCTGCAGTTGTTTCGAGGAACGGAGGCAGGAAAGGAGGCAGGAAACAAAGCCGGCGTGAGAAGGCAAGAGTTCTGGAGTCCAGAATACTACCGTGGGGCCTCGGGAAATGTCTGAACTCAAAGAATGCTGAGAGATCATCGTAGGATCCCTCACTCAGCCCACGGCAAAACTGGAGCCCAGAGCGAGACAGGCACTTGCCTAGGGCCACACAGCTTACACGTGGCAGAGCCGGGATTGAGACCCAAGGCAGCTCGTCTGTCTCCCCAGCCACCTTCCCGCTACAGCCCGCCTGGCCGCCGCCTCCAGCAGACACTCCAGGCTTACCTTTCTGATACTGGAGCCACAGCTGCTGCTGCACCTTCTTGCTGGGGAAGTGGATGATGCAGGTGAGCTCGGAGCCATAGAGGGCCTCTGCGATGTAGTGCGAGCCGTAGTGCTGGATGAAGGACAGCAGCTCCTCGCGACTGCTCTCCTTGGTCAGGATCTTGAGGACGTTGGTGAAGCCTGGACAGGGGGTGAGCACGTGGAGGTGGTCAGACCTGGGAGGCGGTGGCAGCACACTGTGCAAGGGGCGGGGGGCTCTTTCCAGCCTGCGCCTTCCCCTCCACCACAGTGGCAGCCTGGTGGCTGCACTAGTCCCAACATGACATCACCCCCTGACTTACACAGCAAAGAATGCTCCCCCTCTCTCTGGCATCCACTCCAGACACTATGACCAAGAGGGGATCTATAGGAGATGAAGGCCTGAACTCAGCGACCTAGACCGTGGGGACTTGAAAGTCACCATCAGGAAGTCAAAACTGATGTCTACTGACTGAGCAGTTGAGAGGTACTGGGAAAGCTGTGAGCTGGTTCACCCTCCTTCTCTAACTTAGCCCCAGCCGCAACAGTGGAAGCTTGACAACAACAGCTCCCGTCGTGTAATGAGCAAGTCCAAGCTGGGAGACTGTGAGTGGCCTGCTTGGGCCCTCCAGCTAGAGGAGCTGGATTCAAACCCACTTTGGTCTTCACTCCACAGTGCATGTGCTTTCTACTGCAGCAAATAAGCCAGGGCTCCAACTGTCCATGGCTGGATTCCTGGGGCTGCATTCACCCAGGCTCAGCATATATTCTGTGCCCACAGATCTGATTCCTAGTTTAATTTCCTGTAGCGTTGCTTCCCTTTTGATCTCTGCTGTTGCTGCCTTCAAACAGTGGTGTGTTCTCTCTCCCTAGCTTGCCACAGAGGCTGCTCTGTTTCCCCTAGTCTAATGCTAAGTCCTCAGCACCTAGCGCTGGGCCTGCCCAGCACCCAGTAACAGCTGTCTCTCCCCTTTCTTTCCTCAAACAGGCACAAGACCAAGCTGTTCTTCCAGGAGTGCTGAGATCTTCCTGAGCTCTTCCTTGCTACTGGATGAAGCCCAGTGACCTTATCGGGGCATTCATGACTCCAGGGTCATCTCCCATGAGCCACCCACACCAGGCTTTAGCTCTAGCCAAATCAGTTTTCTTATTTATCCTTACTGTGACCTGGGATTTCCACCATCCCTTCTCACCTTACATCCTTGCTACCCTCAACACACACACACATTCATGTCCACCTGATATGGCCTCATTTTGTCCTAGGTCACACCCATGCCTCAAGGTCCCTGGAGGTCACCTCTCCTCCAAGAAGCCTTTCACACCCTTGTGGCCAGGAGTACCTACTGTCTGCACTTTCAACACACACCACTCGAAGTCCGCAGCTTTATCTTATTTGTCTCTGAATGTGCCCACACCTCCACCCCAGCCAGGTACGTGGCACAGTTCCTGGGACATAGCAAACACATCAACCACGACGATTACAAGAACAGCCAATTCCGTGCCGCATCAAAGTAAAATGTAAAAGAGCAAGCTCCTCTCCAGCATTAAAAATGAGCTCCAATTTGCCAACGTTTGATTTATAAAGGGGTTTCCAGGAGCGTCATTATTGATTAATTAAAGCAGATACACCTTTGTAGTTCTAATAGGAACATCACAGTCTTACCAGCATAGCATGTGTCTGTTGGGGGACAGAAGCAGGGCTCAAAGAATGGATATTTGATTAGAACAACCCTTCTCCGTCAACCTGTTAACTTGTGCAGCTGGGTAATTAATACGGCAGTGTTAATAATGAGATGGTTTCTGTTAAGTAACAAACAACAACACCATGGAGATGCCCTGTGGCTCTTGTGCAGGCAGAGGAAACTGCAATCAAATCCCTGCTCTGCTCCCTGTTCTGCCACTTACTAGCTGTGTGACCTTGGGCAAGTTACTTAACCTCTCTGACTTTCAGTTCCTTATCTGAAGAAAAGTGGGATAAATAATGCCTTCCTTATAGGGCTGTTCCAAGTCATAAGAAATGGAACATTATAAAGCATTTGACAGATGTTACCAATAATTACTACTTGTACTTCCTGGAGAGTGAAGTCCTAAAACTCCCAGGCTAAAAGAGCTCCATTTTGCTGATGAACAAAGTGATATTGAAAAAGAAAAGAACTCATGGATAATTAGGGGACACTCGGACAATAAACCAGTGACAGCATTATGAGTAAGAGCCAGGGTAGAAAATGACAGGTCTCATCTTTCTAGGCTCATTCATTCATTTTTTTTTTTTTTTAGGTTCTCTTTATATATATTGTTTAATTCCTCCATCATACATGAGCACCAACAATGTGTGATTCTCTGTTCGTTTCTGGGTATACTGAATAAATAAGACCACAGTCCTCAGGTCAGTGTGGGAGACAGACAAGATTCAGATATGAATTAAGCACTTAGTGCTTTGATATAGGTATCCAAGCCCGGGGGATTCTTTTGAGTTGTTTTGAGGGGAATGGAGAAAGTGGTGGCATCGCAGAGTAGAATACTGTATATTCCCAAGGCAAGGAGATCCAGGCAGAGGGAACAGCATGTGCAAAGTCACAGAGGCATGAAAGAACATGTCCCTTTTTGAGCACTACATATTGTCCCCATCCGCTGGAGCCCAGGGTTCATGTGGGTAAAGTGTGGGTGATGCATGTATGAGAACGGGGGGAGGGGCCATTTATTATTGTTGTATAGGAGAGAGATAGAAAACGGAATTAGCTAGGAGAGGACAGAGGAATTGGTGCCCGAGAAGAATTTACAACTCACAAAACAGAGATACTTCAAGAACATAAACGTGACTCAGATTGTCGTCTATGCCCACTCTCCTATTCATCTTTCCACACCCTGCTCAGACAGCCCTCCCTCCAGGAACCTCTCGGACTCCCCCAGAATGGACAGCTCCCTCTGGTGTGCCGCTGCTACCCCACGACTGTGTTCACCCTACCGTCTGTCAGCTTGTCCAGCCACCCTCCCTGGGAGCTCTTCGATGGCAGGGAGGGTGGCCTCGTTTCCTCAGCATCCCCTGTGACACAGGCCCTGGCACACCTTAGGTCCTTGGGGACGTGTGCTTAACCACTCCAAGTCCCTTGGCTGCCCGGGCAGTGGTCCTCACCTGCTGAGAGGGTGATGGTGCTGAGCTTCACCCGGTAGAGGTTGCTCCGGACCCGCCACTGCTGCACCATGGGGTAGCCCATGGCCTCGTCATACCGGATGTCTCCTGGGAGGGGAAATAAGATGGTCACGTAAGCCCAGAATTTAGACGCTTCACACCACGACACCCACCCTGCAGTTCTCGGCTCTGGGTAATGGCTGCCTCTTCGAAGTGCAGGCTCTCATCGGGGTTGATGATTTTATCTAAACCCCACCTCCAGGCCTCTTCCTGGCCTCTGATCTCAGCCCCACCCCTGATTTTTTTCTCTGCTTAACAGCTTGCCAGGCTCCTTTACCCTACAAGCCAGAGCGACCACAGGTCAGATTTAGGTCCCACCTGACCCCATTGGCAACTGGCCACTGGGATCTAGACATCTCGGTGTCTCTGTTTCCCCATCTGCCTCTGCAGCTATCTCTGATGAACTGATTTTGTGGGCATATTGTGAGACTCAAATCAGGTAATAGAAGTGGAAGCCCTTTGGTAAACCTAGAAATGCTGAACATGTAGACCAAGGGTCAGCAAGCTACTGGCCATTTGTTACCTATCTATCTGCAGCTGCTTTCACACCACCCTGGCCAAATTGAGCAGCTGCAGCAGAGACCACCTGCGAAGCCTAACATCCATTATCTGCCGCTTTGTTTCCAGACCCCTGCATAGACTATTGTTTAGCATGGGAACACGGATATTCATAAGCATTATCCAAATCCTGACTAAATGAAGTTAAACTGTATAATTTCTCAGCACCTTGAATAGACTGATATGCATTTTAAAGCTCCATGAAGGGAGCGTGCAAACTTCATTGATTCTAGAACCCCTTTTGCACAGAGGGTCCACCAGAGCTCATGTTTTGTAGAATGCATTTCTGGAAACATAAGTGTAAACAAAAAATAAACTAAGGAAAAACACAATAAAATGGTAGCAAGGGATTAACTCTGGGTGATGTCTGTATGAAAAAATCCTTGTTTTCTGATTTATGTTCACCTCCATTTTTCTAAATTCTCTATCCTAAGCTTTTCCAACTGTCTTCTTTATAATCAAGGAAAAAAAAATACATAAAAAAGAAATGCTAGCCACATCAGCAGTTATTATTACTGTTGTTATATATCCATGCTTTCTTGTCCTCTGCAAATGCGGGCACATTTTCCATCCTTTTCTCTTGTCCCCTGGTGAGTAGGCACTTACAGAGATATTTGATACCAAGATTAAAATGAGACTCTCATTGGAACGAATGATTTCTTCCCGGACATTACTGCAGTATTAAAGTTGTCCATTACTGTCAACATTTTTTTTTTCCT
This sequence comes from Avahi laniger, assembly GCA_963575035.1. Classification (NCBI taxonomy): domain Eukaryota; kingdom Metazoa; phylum Chordata; class Mammalia; order Primates; family Indriidae; genus Avahi; species Avahi laniger. Next base: position 36,945 of record CAUYSK010065132.1, read on the forward strand.
CTTTAGCTTTTTCAGGAATAATATAATTTTTTAGAGGCTTTCATTTTAAAGTAAAATGTTCATGACCCCCAAAGATATGTCCACCGGAGCCAGGTTGTTTTGTTATAAATATGTCCTCTCTGTTTATCTGCTCCGCTTTTCCTGACCTTCCTTTGCGGAGGCCGGGGGGAAGAGGAGAGAGGGTGGAGGGAGGAAGGAGTGGGCTGCGTTTCTGACTGAAGGCAAAGAAAACAGCCCGCACAGGGAGACCAGACACCGGGGCAGGCAGCCTCTGGCCCTCCGATCACTGCTCCTCCACGTGCAAAGCAGCTTGGCGGGGCTGTCGGCAACCAAGGCCTGTCTCCAACACGGGAGGAAGAACATTTCGATCCGGGCTGTTGAGGCAGCTCTTTCACTTAGTGTCGTGATGTCCAAAAGGAAAAAAAAAAAAAAAATACTTATAAAACCATCTTCTCTGCCACTCGCCCCACCCCTGGGGTACCCCATAAATGGCTATCACTTCTCCCCTAACTTCCCCCCATCTCTGCTCTTTCTTGGATTCGAGCCTAGAATAGAAGCCTCTCCAGTGGAATGTCAGCTTCTTGAGGCCAAGGCCACGGTCTGTATTATTCCCACTTCCCCTGCGGAGGAGGCTAGAACAGAGTCTGACACACAGTAGTTGCTCAGTAAATACTGATAGACTGACTTACTCCTTTTCACTCCACTCTTGATTCTAAACCCGTCCCTGAGTTACTCTATCCCTGACTCCTGCTCTATCCCAGATCTCCAGTTGGGGATTAGGGATGGAATGAAGCTCTGGGATCGGGGGAAGAATTATTCTGGGTGATTAAATTAAAAAAAAAATTTGAAATGTAACAGTTTCTTTATTAGGAGAAACCTTCGAAGATCCCCGAATCAAAACAAATGATCAGAACAGTTTGTACCACTAATAGAGACCCATAGTATACCAAACATTTTATGTATATGATCGCTATTTCTCCCTAGAATTTCAAAAAATGTTTGTTATATTGCATATTTTAGAAGGAGAAACTGAGGCTGAGAGAGGGAAATTGGCCAAGGAGGTTCAGGGGCCTTTCCATTACAACACAGCACCGCCTCCCCCCGCCACGGACCATGGGAATGTAGTGAACTCCCCATCACTGGGGGTATCCAAAGAGGGATAATCACTTGGGGCAGACACTGTCGACCTGATTCCTCATCAGGAAGGAAGATTGGACTAGATGTCTTTAGAGTGCACGTCAGCTCTGAAATCCTATGATCTTAAGAAAAATATAAATTAAGGAAGGCACAGAAGTTTTTGGACACATTTTACAAGGTGCTTTTTATATCCATGCGGCATCGGCTTTGGAGTCAAGAACGACCGGGCTTCATCTCGATGTGACAGTGGACTGGCCACGCGGCCTTGGAGGAGTGCACGGCCTTTCTAACCAGCTTACAGGGGGGCGATAACGCCCTCGCAGGGTTACACAGGTTAACGCGTAAGAAGTGCCTGGTCCCGCAGGGCCCCCAACATGTGTGGGTTCTCTCCTCTGTCTATGCCATTTTACAGGACAGGCTCGTGGAGGTTAGATGACTTGCCTGAGGTCTCCCAGAGCTCACAAGTGACAGGGGTGGTGGCATTTAAACCTAAGTGTGTCACACTACGAGGTCTTCCCCGGGGGACCATTGCCCTCTCCACGAGTCAGCGAGGGAGCTGGATCATCCATCCACCGTCAGGGTGACCATTCTCCCGGGGCAGCGGATAAGACACGCAACTCCTATATCAGAAAGGCAGAGTCAAGACCCTCACGTCTTAGGACGTTTCCCAACAAAAGGGTGGGACAGGAACCGGGAGAAGAAAAGAATGAGCAGAAGGACAACCTGAGGTGGGACAGAAAATATGGAGTTCCAGGAGAGCCTGCAAAAGACAACGTCCCCACAGGGAGAGACAGAGGTTGGTGGGAGTTGTTGGGGTGTGGGGGGCTGATTGGAGTGAAAAGGACAAAAGACTTGTTGCTATGGTACCCAGGTTCTAGTCCTGGTAGATATGCTGTGTGGCCTTGGGCTGTTCCCTTCACCTCTCTGAACCTAGATTCCTTATGTACAAGATAGGAAAAATAATACACACCCGATGAAAGGCTCGTGCCCACGTACCAAAAACAAGCTGTGTAACTCAAGTGCTTTCAAGCAGGAGAGCCTCTTGGCTGGAGTGTCCGCTGACTTTACTTTAGAATGACTTAAAAATGAACCAAGAAAACAAAATACTGAAAGTGAAAAAATATCAGAAAATTGTCAATTAGAGTTTTGAGACTCAGACACGGAGGCTAAACCCTCACTGAGAAAGAGTGTGCCTGTTCTCGGAGAGGCACCTCCGGGAGGCCCGGCTGGGTCCGTCGTGGATCTGCTGAGGGCTGACGTGCACCTGCAGACCAGGTGTGTGGTCAGGGAGCCTGGGGAGGGTTCCGGCACGCGGGTCTTACCAGTGAGCAACTGGAGGTCCGGGAGGGGCTCGGAGAGGACCCCCCGGCACTGCTCCTCCACCGGCAGCGGGATCACCAACAGCCCGTCGGCCAGCTGGGGGAAGTCCTTGATGAAGTTGTTCTCCCTGTGGAGAGGAGCAGAGAGACTGCCAGATCCGGAAAGCGGAGGCCGCGGGGGCTGCAGGGCAAGGAGGCAGGATGCTGTGGTCAGAATAGACGCTCCTGGGTGGGTGGCTTTGCTGTGATGCCTCTGGCTCCCAGAATCCTGGCTCTGAGAATGTGGCTAAAAGCTCCTGAATCAAGCTGGCTGTGGTTCAAATTCTGGGCCCATTGTTTGCTGGCTGTAAGACCTCGAGCAAGCTACTGTTCCTCTCAGAACCTCAGTTTCCTTGTCTATAAAGTGAGACTTAGATCTCAGGGCTGTTGTAAACACTTAGTGGGATAAAGCTGCCAACTGTTTAAGACACATTATTCTATCAACCGTATACTGGGCTGCTAAACGTCCCCTTGCAAAACAGTGACAATGTTGAACCATGATGTGAGGGAACAGAGAATAGCGTGGAGTGTTTGAGGAACAAGCAGGCAAGATTAAGTGAAGAAAGGAAGACTTGGAAAAATAGACGTTTGTTAAAGTGGAAGGGTTCTATGAGATTGTTTTTTTGGTGGGGAAGGGGTGTTCAAACTCCTTCTCTTACAGATGGGGAAACTGAGGCTGGGAGAAGGGGAGTGACTTGCTCAATGACAATGAATGGGTTAGATGCAAACTCCCAGCTCCTGACATCCAGGCCAGTGCTCGTTCCCCTGCCCTAACTTTTTTAGGTACCTCTATCCCTTCCCTGTAGGGCAATCCCAGGGAACAGAAAGACCGACCCCTGAACAAAAATGGTTTTAAGAGGACGGCGACGGCGGTGACTGCAGCGCAGCGAGGCAGGCTTCATTCTTTTAGGCAACAGACCTGCCAAGAGAGGTGGTGAGCTTCCTGTTGCTTGGGAAGTGCAAGCAGGACAGCCAACTGGCATGGACGGTATGGAGGGCATTTCTGTATTAAATACGACTTTTGAGGTCCCTTCATATTCAGGGAACCTCAGAGTTAGGAACGCTATTTACAACCGGGAGAAGAGCAGGAGGGGGGGGGGAGGAGAACAGGCAGGAGGGTGCTTATTACTTCATTTTGCCCCCTGGAAGGGGCAACCTTGAAATGAAGACGAGAAAGACAAAAACACAAATGTGTGATGCCAAAGCAACGCCTTTGAAGCCTGGATCTCAGGCAGCTCAAAAGCAGCTATAAAAGTGTCAAGTGGCCTAGGTCACCTTCCCGTCTGTGCTCAATGTCCCTGCATCCCATCCCGGGCATCTTTGAAGCTCATCATCGATTCATTCTTTTAGTGGGCACCTCTGAGTCCAGAGGATGTGACATTACCACCATCGTCAACATCGCCAGCAGTGCCATCATCATCGTCATCACTGTCATTGTCATCTCTATTATTTATTGAATCCTTATAATTTGCTAGAATCTAGCTAAGCACTTTACATACATTTTATCATTTAATCTTCACAGAGACCTTGCATGATAGATATTATTATCTTTAAATTACAGATGAGTAATAGTGAGATCCAGTGTTTATAGGTGGTAAAATTGGGATTCGAACCCAGGCTGCCTGGGCCTGGGAATATCTGCCCGGGCATGCATGTGCATGATGGTGAGTTTCAAGGTTCACACTTGCCATTTAAGCATGCTATTGTGTGTGGGGGTGCCATGTCTGTCTGTGGAGTCACACTTGTTTGTCTATGTGTGCATGTGATCATGGGTTCTACCTTAGTGGCTGGTCTTTGGTCTCTCTGCAAACCTGGGAGTGTGGAAGAACAATGTGAATAGAAAAAGACAGCCTTTTGGTTAATGTCACATGTAACGTGTAACACTACCCAGGGTTTAGGGAACTAACTTTTCTCATGCCTCCTTGTGAGGTGGCTCTGGCGATACACATCTTCCCTCAAAGATGTAGTGGAATGGAGGGATATTCCATGTCCTGGTCGGTCAACCCGCATGCACTGAGCACATTCTCAGGGTGGGGCCTTGTGCTGCAAGCTATGGACACAGAGACAGACGTCACTGTCTCCTTGCCCTCTAGATCTTCCCCACCTAGTAGAAGAGACACCAATCGCCCATGCAGAATAGCCCGTGGGACCTACTATCAGGAATTCTGTGTGGGCTGGATGCTTCTGCACAAGGGTCCCTTCCCCATGAGACCCCGAGGGTAGGAGAGGCCGAGGGTGGGGATGTGGCAATGGCTTTGAAGACTGGCCTCTGGTTCTGCCCATACCACCTCCTAGCCATGTAACCTGGAGCAAACCACCCAAACTTCAATTTTCTCATCTATAAAATGGGGATCATAAAAGCTACTCAAAGCCTGCCTTAGTGGAGCAGCAATAATAATAACAGCCATTTATTGAGCACCTACTATGCGCCAGGCACAGTTACAAGTACTTTATATTTCGTCCTCACCCAACCCTACCGAGTATGTGCCGTTATGATCCGCAGTTTGGAGACTGAAAAGCTGAAGTACGAAGCGGTCATGTAACTATTCAAGGCCTCACGGCTGGGAAGTGGGACATCCCAGAGGCCACACTCCTCAGCACTGCTCAGGTGCAGTGTGCTAGAGACCTGCCTGTGATAGACACAGGCTGTCAAAGCTGCAAGGACCGCGGTGCCACTGGGTGCATAGAGCCTGGACAGGCTGCGGCCCAGAGAAGCAGCTGCCGCCCATTAAACCATGACTGCCCACCAGGGGCTCTGTCCCCAGTATGACCTCACCAAGCCTCGTACCAATGCCACGGGATGGGCAGTGATTACATTCTTCATTAACTGATGGGGAAATGAGCTTTGAAGATGTAATGTCATTTCCGTGCTCTTACACACTGAGTGCATTTGAGAAATGGGATCGGAAGGCAAATCCATCTTTTTTCACTTTACCACCTAGGGGTCTCCATTTCAAATCTCTGGAATTGTTTTTATAATTGCAGAGGGAAGGTAGTGCCACCCTACCTGCCCCCACGTCCCGTCCCTCCAATTCCTCTGCCTTCTTGTCAAGTCAGACTTAGCTCTGTAGGGAAATCTGACCCTGGACTGACCCTGGAGGGACCTTGGGAGGCGGGGGAGGTGGGGTGGCTGGAGGTGACACTCCTTCTTGGAGGGAGGCTTTCCCTCTAAGCGTCCAGGAAACAGAGACAGGGAGGAGATAGAGCGTGGGAGTTAGCTGGTCAGCGGGGGAGGCGGGGAGAAAGGAGGCAGGCAGGCGAGGAGGAAGCGCCAGAGGACAAGACTGGGCGACAGCAACCGCAGCTTGGTCTCTCCGGTACCGGGTCCCTCGCGGCTGCCTGGGCACCGGCCACGAGACTTGCACGGCCTCTGCCAGCAGAGGGCGCCCAGGGCCTTCGCATCCACCAGCTCCTTCGGGAGGCAAAACGCGGATGGGAACACCGGCCATGGGGACGGTCCCTCTGGGCTGAGACTCTCGGGGGAAGCCCGACAGCAGCTCCCCAACCCACCAGCCAGGGAGAGGCAGGACGCTGACTTAAACTCTGCGGTCAGAAACCGAATCCAGACTCTCAGAGCTCGTGTGTGTGTGTGTGTGTGTGTGTGTGGTAAAAACTACTAGGTAACTATCCCTAATAATAGAAAGAATAAGATTTACTAAGATTTATTGATTATTATCTGTGTTATTTAAGGTAGTGTGTCAAGAGTGTGTGTGTGAGAGAGATTTTAACCTCACACGAACTCTGTGAGACAACTGCTATCCTTAGTCCCATTTCATAGATGAAGAAACAGATGCTCAGAGAGGTTAAGGCACTCGTCCAACCGAGACCCACAGTCAGGAGGTGGCAGCGTCCAAGCCCGTATTCCAACCACTTCAGCTTGCGCCTGGCACTCAGCATGCACACGTTCCACGAATCGGTAGGAAGCCTGTGCCCTCGGTCACGTGCAGATGAGACCAGGAAGTTGTGTTGTTTTGTTCTCGGCCACAGGGGCGTGTGCTTTTGTGCACACGGACTTCGCTGTATGTGCGAGTCTATGTGCATGTGCATTTAAGTGGATGTCGTGTTTCATTTAGCAACAGGGTCGCTGTTTAGATAAACATCTCTCAAAAGATGTCTATAAAAACTGTTCAATTTCAGCTGACACCACAGGGAAATGACTCATCGAGTTTTTAAAATATTAATAGTAGATCCTGGGCCCTGGGGACTCTGGGAATGAAAGGTCTCATTCATTCCATAAACATTTACTGAGGGTCTACCCTGTTTCAGGGACTGTTTTGGATACTAGGGACACAGCAGTGGAAACTCAGAGGAGGTGGCTCCATTTGTAAGAGCAGGAGGGGACCCGAATGCTGTAATAAGGTCTACAAGACCCCAACGATCTAGCTCCTGCTGCCTTATTTTTTGAGCCACTGCCCCCTGGACCACTGTTGTCCTGCTGCACTGACTGTCCTTAAGTTGCTCCTACAGGGCGTGCTCCCGTCCTACAAGTCCACGAGGACTTGTCCTCTCCCTGGGAGGGAAGTTCTTCCCCTCCTCTGCACCTGGACAACTACTCATCATTCACACCATACACTATTTCATTGCCTTCGAGAACCTTCCCACAATCAGTTCTTCTGTTACACACTCTTACAGTGTCTTCCTCTTTTCTTTCATGAAGGGCTTCATAGTTTGTAACCATACCTGTGCTCATGGGAGACCTTGTTGGACACCTGTCTTTCCTGCTAGACTATTTAAGTTCCATGTGGGCCAACACTATGCCTCCAGGGTATTGCTGCCTCCCCAGGGCCTGGTAGTGCTAACTGAGTGAAACTGAGTCAAACTGAGCAAAACGTAGGTGTACCATGACCATTCAGTAAAGCAATGAAGGAAGGAAACCCAGAGACAATGGTAATGTGTGCACGACCTACATCTATTCATGGAACACTTTCTGATGTTTCGCCATGGGGTCCCAGGATGCTTCAGGATCTAAGGGATATTGGGGATTTGAGTCTAAACTTCCAATTCTTCCATAAGAAGCTTCTAAATCCTATTGTCTTCCCCTAACTTCTTAAGTGTACAGACACCCTGGCTCCCATGGAACTTGGACAGAGGGGCCAGGGACCACTGAGCTAGTGGGGACCAGGTGGGAAAAGGTGATGTCCCTAGGCAGGGGTTGGCTGGGCCTCCCGTTGTTGGTGTGCACATGGAATGCACATGGTGTGCATTCAGGTGGGACTGGGCTAAGGTGAGGAACACCAGCAGACAGCAAAAGGCTCCATTCAAAAACCACCTCTTCCATGACGCCATTCCAATTCTCCCCAGCTAGAATAAATCTTTCCTATCACTTTCATCTCATGCCTCTTGTTCATGAAAAGATTCCAGAATAGCCTTGGGATCTGGTGGTAGAAAGGGCATGCGGTTAGAAGTCATGTAGACATGGATCCACATTCTGGCTGTGTGACCTTGGGAGAGTCACTTAAATGTTATGAGCTTTAGTGATTTCATCTGTAAAGTGGGGGCAATGAGTTCAGCTTCAAAGAGTTGGGAGGAGAATGTATGCAAATTTATCTTTAATGCTTATTTCTTTTCTTGAATCCCACGCTAGATTCTGAATCTCTTCAAGGGTCTCAGAGAGCCCAATACAGTGCCTGGCTCACAGTACATGCCCCTGAGCATTTGCTGAACCTTGTGCAGAGGTGAGAGGCAAGCGTCTTTACCCTCCAACACCACCTGTGCATGACCTCTGAGTGATGCAAATCCTACAAACCTTTACAGTGAGGATACACTATGCCTAGCTTCCTTCTGATCAGCCGTGCTCACAGCAAAGACAAGCAGGGGGCCTGGACTCTGCCGCTCTCCCCACCATTTCCCAGGTGTTTCCTTCCTTTTTTCACCCCTTTTAAGAATATGTGTGAGCATTTTGGATACACTAATACACAGCAAACAGCCAGAGCCTTCACCCCTCAGTTCTGGGAAAATTAGCATTTAAATCGAGGTATTTCAGGGAGGTAAATCACCCCAGCGCCAGCCAGCACTGTCTGCAGCCTGTTTTTATTTGGAGAAAGCTAGTAACCTTGGTCTGGGAGCTATTGAGTCTGCAGGGAACGGCCCACTCTCCCTGCCTGGCTCTCTGGCTCTTCCTAGGCTGCCCAGAACCTCCGAAAAGGATTGCATTAAACTCCCAGCACTGATGAGGACATCTCCCCCGGTTTATGCTGTGCTCTATCCCTCACCTCCAACTCAGCTAAGCCTTTCTGCCAAGTGAAAGGAGTGACTTTGGCTGAGATCTGGTGCCCTTCTTGAACCAGGCGTTGGGAGACCTGTTCTCATCTTGGCTCTGTCAGTGCTTGGCTGTGTGATTTGGGGAAGCCACTCTTCCTCTCTGGAACCGAGAGGGGTAGGGATGGGAGCTGGCACAAAATATTTGTTTGAAACTCGGGCTGGGAAGCGCTGGGCTAGATTTTGTTTATAGCTGTTTTGTAGCTGCTGGAGTCCATAAGGGCCGGTGGTGATTAAACTGATGCTAACACTGGCTTGTCTAAGCCCATGCTGACACTTTGCCCTTCTTCCTGAGGAGCACTTAGGAATTCTGTTCTTATATGATCTACTTCTAAATTATGGGTCTTATTTTAAGTTCTCTGGTCAAGCACTCAAGCCAGTTATTCTATCATGTGGCCTTTAATTCATTAATTCATTCAATAAATCTTTATATTATGTGCCAGACATTAGGAATACAATAATAGAGAAGACATTCTCTGTCCTCCATTACTCACAGCCTGGCAGGAGACACGTAAGTGTGCAAATGCTTCCTATGTATGTGTGCACACGTATGCAAGGTAAATAATGTTTTTGAAAACATTAAAATGAAGCATTTTTCATTCTCTGGAAATCATATTTGAGCTTTGCATCTCAAAGCTGACTCTATCGGCTCGAGTTGGAAACAGTTTTAAAAGCCAGCCTGTGCTGAAAATGAAGGTTCCCTTCTAGATCAAAAGCTAGGCCTGGCCTACGCAGGTCATTATGCTTTATTTTAATACACAGATGGTGCAGGTGATAACTTCAGAGGAGTTGCCACCAGACAGGAAAGGGAAGTAGGAAACTTCTTGCAGTCATTGGTGCTGCAAGGAATTGTTGAAGAGGAAGGCCAAGAGGCTAAGAGTTCAGCTGTGAGTGTCTCAACAATGCTCCTTCTGAAAGTCAAATCACCCGTCACTCACCCCAAGTGTGAGGATGGTACCAACAAATGCTTAAGATATCAACAAAGGGTTTGGGGAAAATCTCTGGGCAGTCGAACAGGGGCCATGGAGTTCGTTCCCCTAGTCTGGGGAGTTTGCAAGCCCCTTCATTCAACAAGCCAACGTGGGCTCCCATGAGAAGGTGGCAGAAGGTGAGGAAGAGACTTGAATTTAGCCCCCCAGGTTCTGTACCCACAGGGCAATGGGGATAAAGGTGCCAAGACTTCCTGGCATAATGCCCTGCTCCCATAGAGGCCAAGATGGTGGAGGAGGCTGAGATCAGAACAATTAGAACAAAGGGGGCTTCAGAGCACAGAGCCATAATGACTTTGGACTTTGGCAGTGGGTTCCAACCCATCATCCCTCTCTCAGAAGACCGCCCCCGACTATCCACGTCATGATAGTTACCAGTGCAAGGGTTCAAAGCCAAGCTCAAACAAGAAATCACACAGCAAACACCAGCAAGGATCCCCAAGACCACGTTTGCACCAGAGACCTTCCCCAGCAGCATCTGTCTGCATGCTCAGGCCAAGCCAAGGGGTGTAGGGGAGGCTGCAGGGAAGAAGAGACCCGGCTGGGGCGCTCGACTTTGAACAGACTATGTGTTTACCCTGAAGAAAGTTTTATAGCCTTAATCAGCAAGTGGAAATACTTCTTTGCTATCAGTGGAATGAGAACATGAGGGAATGATTATGCGAGTTGTAGAAAATTAAGGCTACGGTGTTTTGCATACGGAGCTGTAGTGAAAAAATGTTTGAACCCTTGACGGTGTATACAGATAGTTACAGGTTAGAGTGATAATGTTTAAGGTTCATGGGAGAAGTTTGGGGACCAAGGGAGTATAGAGAAGGAGGATATAATGCAGACTGGAGAAGTCCGGAAGGCTCCCTGGAGGAAGCAAGTCTTGACAGATTGGGAGGGATTATGCAGCGGGAGGGCAAAGAAGGGGAGGGGAGAGTGGGGCCCCGGCAGAAAGAATAGCATGCGCTGAAGTCCAAAGGTGTGTGTGAGAGAGAGAGAGAGAGAGAGGGAGAGAAAGAGAGAGAGAGAGAGAGAGGGAGGATAAAATACTCACATGGCACATTCTAGAAACTGGAAGAAGCTAAGTTTTGAAAGAGTAAGTCTGGAAGGAGGGAAACCAGTTTTGAGGCTCTATGGTAATCCAGGTAAGACACCATGAAGCGGTTGTACAGCACAATGTGGAGAAGAGGCACAGCCGTGAGAGGCTTGGGAGGCAGCACCTGCAGGTCTAAACCATCACCTGCATGTGGTGGGAAGTGGAAGGAGCCTGGGATAGGCGGAGTAGCTGTGAGCCCGAGGAGTGAAAACCACGCCCCTGCTCTGACTCCAGGCACCTGCTCCCCGAGATCTGCTTGTTGCTAAGCACTGGAGCGCTCTGCATATGCTTGCGTTTATTAGCCATGGCCAGAGAACAGACCACTGTGCTTTGGCCCTCACAGAAGTCCTCAGCCTCCTTTCTGCCTCTGCCAGCTGTCCGTCCATCGCAGTTTAACTGCGTAGCTATCTGGGAGACTCAAGCCAAATCCCCAGCATTTCATGCCAGCTCAGCCCCCCAGATGGAGGCTCCCAGGCTACCATTTGTCCAGGTAGCCCCGTGTTCCACGGGGATGGCAGCTCGTGACCCCTTCCTTCCGGGCTGTTTCTAGGATCCTGGTTGCGGAGTTGCTTCACATGGTCCACACATACGGGCCATTCTAATCCCAGCCAATGCTCCCTGAAATGATAACCATTCCTGTTCCCATTTGATAGGAGAAGAAACAGAGGCAGGGCAGAGGAGTGACTTATTTAAGGGCTCCCAGGTCTTTTGTTTGTTTGCAGAGCCGGGACTGGCTACCAATTCATGTTCTTCATTTCCAGTCCAGACCTGTTTCCGCTCGTGTGTTCTCAGTGTTAGTAAGAACGACCGCTCCACCTGCCCGACACCCTCTCTGAACGGTCAAGCCCTTCAAAGCAGGTGCTGTGTTTGATTCTTCTTTGCAGCTGTCTCTGAGCCCTCCTGCCGGCTTCCTAGACAGACCTCACGGTGTCAGTTCCTCCACGAAGCCGTCCCTGAGCCCCTTGGGAAGCAACGTCCTTCTGTGTCCACAGCGCTAGCCTCTGGCTCCGACCTCAGCGTCACCGTCTCCGCTGGGGTGTTCTCCGGATGTCTGTCTCCTGTCTCAGATTCGACATTTGGTGTTGCAGGAATCGACAGGACTAGCTCCCCTCAGGGGCTCCCCCTCCCCACAGTCCGACTCCAGAGTCCGGTACAGACACAGCCCATAATAACTGTCTCTTCCGGCTCAGGCCACCGTCCGCTTCCACAGGGACTGCTGCGGCGGCCTGATAACAACGCTCTGCAGCCAGCCTTGTCCCTTCAAATTCACTTACTCTCCTGTGGCCTGAATGATTTTCTGAAATGATGATTCTAACCCAAATGTCTCGTTAGCTCCGTGTCCGGTATTTTGTCACTGCCATAACAAATCGCCAGAAACTCGGTGGCTCAAAACAACATAAACTTACTATCTGATAGTTCCGTAGGTCAGAAGTCTGACATGGGATTCTGGGATAGCACCCAGGTGCCAGCCAGGTTACACGTTTCTGGAGGCTTTAGTGGGGATCAGTTTCCTTGTGTTTTTGCATTTCTTGAGGCTGCCCACGTCCCCTGTCTCGTGGCTTCCTTCCTCCACTTTCAAAGCCAGTTTTGAAAGAGTCCTTCTCTGACCACGTGCTATTACCTCGTCTGGTTCTCTGCCTCCCTCTTCCACTTTAAGGACCCTTATGATGACATTGGGACCACCGGATCATCCAGGCTCCTCTTTAGCTCACGATCAGCTGATTAGCAACCTTACTCCACCTGCACGCCTCATGCCCCTTTGCCATGAAAGGCAACTCATTCACAGGTCCCGGGGACTGGGACATGGACATCTTGTGGGGGGGGGAGCATTATTCTGCCTGCCACAGTCTAAGTTTCTTTTTTTACCAGGAGTGCTATGTTGCTGTCTCTCATTTGGGGGTTAGAGGCCCCTTCTCTGTGTTTCCGCAGCACCCATTCTGTCCCTACGCTAGCTTTTTCATGCTGGAGTGTTTTTCCTGGTCACTCTTTGTCTCCCTCACTGGACCAAGGGCAAGGACCACGTCTGTCTTATTCACTGCTGCACATCCAGCCCTCACACAGCGGCCGATGCGTGCACCGGGGACTCGGGGAGTGCTTGCTCAATGGATGAATGAGCTCCTCTTAGCTGAATGAAACTACAGGGGAGACACCGTTCAGCTGTGGTACTGCAGTCTCCCTCCCAGGGGGCCCAGGTCATTGCCTTATTCGTTTCTGTTTCCCTTCCCATCCCTCCCTCTCTTCCCTAGATACCTAATACAGAGAATAGCAAGCATCATTTTTTAAGGCTAATACCCATTGATTGTTTACAACGTGCTAGACATAATTCTGAGGACTTTGCCCACATTACCTCATTTCATATTCACAAAAACCCCGTGAAGTAAGTACTCTTATTCTGTGTTTTTTTTTTTCTTAAATGAGGGAATGCAGAGATAAAGAGGTTAAACGCACAGTTTATATAAGCTGGGTTTTGAATAGTATAACCCTGTGTTCTTAAACGCTATGCAAAAATATGCAGTCAATGTTTACTTTTGCCCCTAAATGAAATGCTGAAAAGTAAAGGTTGACGCATTGTGAACGCCAGCGCTGGCTGAACGTCCCAGAAGGATGCCCTTTATTGAATGCGCATCAGATGTGTTAGGTTCTCTGCAGGCTTTGTTTTGTTGCCAACCTCAACAATCTCGTGGGGTAGGTATTATCATCTCCTCGATGGAGGCGAGATCACTTTCCTAGAGTCAGGTGTGATTGAATCAGGGCTGTCTGGCTCCACTCTGCCACCTGTCGCACCTGTCTTCCTTCCTCTCTCTTGCCCGCCCTCATTCATACACACGTGTGCATGAACATGCACACACACGCACACACACACACACACAGTGAAGCCAAGGGTACACAGCATCTTCCTTCTCTAAATGCAAAACCGCTTCCGCCAGTGGCATCAAACTCACTTAAGCATTCCAGGCATGACCGTTACTAACTCCTGCCCTGGTAATTGCCAGCCCTGAAATTGAAAGAAATTGCAGGCTAGAGAAACATTATCTTCTCCTCAGCCACTTCGCCCTCCATCTCCTTGTCTGTGTGTGCCAGCACTGGGGTTCCTTGTCCCGTCATAACACCGGGAACAAGCCGAGTTGCTGCCACCGGGTCCTGTGGACCCTCTTCCCGAACTTCCCCCTCCAGTTCTCCAGGGAAGGACTCGAAGGCCCTGCTACCTTGACATAAAACTTTAGAGGTGGGGGTGGAGGAAGTTCAACATCACTAGGTCCAACGTCTGCATTTTTCTGACAAAGTACCGTCATTATCTCTATTTCTCAGATGCTATAAATG
>CAUYSK010065135.1:0-11551 GCA_963575035.1 Avahi laniger
TACAGGCATGTGCCACCATGCCCGGCTAATTTTTTCTATATATTTTTAGTTGTCCAATTAATTTCTTTCTAATTTTAGTAGAGACGGGGTCTCGCTCTTGCTCAGGCTGGTTTCAAACTCCTGAGCTCAAACAATCCGCCCGTCTCGGCCTCCCAGAGAGCTAGGATTACAGGCGTGAGCCACCACGCCCAGCCCCTTTCCCCATTTTTTAAGAGAGAAAAATCCATGAATCAGCAATCAAAACATGTCTGATTGTGCACCTGCTAAGTGCCTGCCCCTGTGGGAGGCACCTTGAGTTTACAAAAAAGTGCAAGGTACAGCTCTGCCCTCCTGAGACTTACAGTTTAGGTGTGGACAAAAACACCGCAGTGAAGTGATAACATTCAGAGCAGAGCCACATGAGAGAAATGTAAACTAAATGGTATAGGCCGAAAGTGCCAAAGGAGTGGTGACTAAGTGATGGGTTCCCACAGCTGTTTATCAGGATGAGATCAAAATAGGGATCAACTGATTATCATCACAGCAGGAAAAAAAACCTTGTAATTCAAACATTTCATGGACACCAGAGGGAAAATATAGAGAGCTAGAGTATAATAATTGTCTATTTTTTCAATATTAAGCTTTCAATGGGATTCTTTTTTTTTCTTTTCCTTTTAAAACAGGATTGTTTTAACTACCTTGACAGACTAAACTTATATGAGCATTTAAACGTGGAGGAAAAGAAATAAGAGCCTTTTGGTTTAAAACTTCAACATGAAATGTATTAAATAAAGAAGATTCTTTTATGAAAGGCTTCTAAAGTTGTCTTACATTTCTTAAATCAATCTGTAGCACATAATCAGTAAAACCGTATCATTTAAACAGAAAGATCATAACTTAGAAACTCACCCTTATGCAGCTGTATCCTATTATGGGCTGTAACTTAACACATGAGTTTCAGAAGTTGTTAAAATTGAGTTCAGACTAACAAATCCTAACTGTTCAAAAAAAAAAAAAATCTCTGGTGAGATGAGACATCAGTCTATGAAGAGGACCCGGGTTTGATCTCCCAGGATGGGTGTCTATCATATGTTATGATTGATCTGCTAAATCTTATTTATCCATAAGAAATAAATGCATTAGGACAGATGACGCTATTGAGTGATGAAGAAGCTACCTTTTTTTTTTCATTGAAAAATTGTCCTTTGGGGCTGAGACTTTTAGAATTTAAATTTTGCCAAATGTATATTTCCTGAAAAAAGAAAAAGAACCAGCTCATATACCACTAATAGCTGAATTGAAATCTACATTTTTCTCTTAGTATAAATTCAAATAAAAATAATTATATCCTGTAATAAATAAAAATAAAATTAGCATTTGAATAGGCTTTAGTAGAACAGATATCCACCATTTAGGTGCCAAAATTATCAGAGTTCGAATTATTGTAATTAAGATGCAGTCATTATTCTAAAATGAGCTAGCAAGCAGTGCAAGGTTTTGTTAGTTTGTTTAAACCGTATTCTTTCAGGCATTTTATGTAGTGGAATGCAATGCAATATATATAGGGATTTTATTATACAAGAGCCATCATCCCTTACATCCTATTCCATTCCTTTCTGCGAAATGTGAAAACTATAAATTTGTCATCAAATTTATAGATTTCAAATAACTACACTAAAAAGCATGGGATGGAGAAAATACTTGACTCTTGAGGATTTTTGCTCTCTCATGCTGCATATAGCTAGATTCACGATTACTAAGATGTTTTTAATAGGCCTATGGTCTGTTTCAATTTTTCCAAAGGGTAAAAATGTACTCTTTGAAGGAAAGTATTCACCTATCTGATATAAATAAAACCTTTCATGTAGAAAAATGTTTTCCCAAATGGAAGAGTTAATGCACCTCAAATATGTGAGAAATTTGCTTCCAATTGTGCAATCTTTAGTAAAGATTCCATCTTACTTTTTCATTATAAAATTTGGGGAAAATATCAGTGAAATCTAACATATCACTTTATAAGTCAATGCTAGAAACCAACTCATTCTCATGGCTTCAATGACAACTAAGATAGCTCTTAAACGATCTTTTTGAAAACGTTTCCTCGATTTTGGCCTTCAATCGGTGAAAGTGGTTTCTCCCGATAGACCTGTTTGACATTCACAACTCTTGCATTTTGTCTGAGTTGGCAGTGATTTCTTGCTGAGAAAAAGCTGCAACCCTAACTTAGGTATCATGAAGTGTACCTCTAACAGATGTCAATATAAACTTTTCCCCAATGCAACATAAGGCCATAAACTTCTAGGACTAATCTAGGATCACCGTTAACTCCAATGGCTCCCTGTTACCTGCATGTCAGCATGACTCAGCATGCTGTCTCGGATGGTCTCTGTCTACCCCAGTGCATTCTTCTTGTATTGCCCAATCTGTCTTTGGACAAGCTGGTCCCTCTCCTAAAAAATGCCCTTCCTTTCTCCACTTTCCTGTCATACTCCTGTTCAGATGTGACTATTTAATGGGGTCCCTCTAGACTCCCAGAAAAGTTAATTTCTCTTCTCTCTCTGTTTTCCTAACAGATACAAATTGAGCACCTTAAATCTGAAAATCTGAAATCTGAAATGCTCCAAAACCTGCAACTTTTTGAGAACTGACATAACACTTCAAGGAAATGTTCTTTGGAGCATTTCATATTTTCATATTTCCACATTTCAAATGCTCAAGTATATATAATCCAAATATTCTAAAATCCCCAAAAATATGAAATCTGAAAAACTTCTGGTCCCAACATTCTGGATAAGGGATATTCAAACTATACTGCCATTACAATTCTAATGACATGGTAATTGGTACCTCAGAGAGGCAATGTCTTATAGTGTCTAAAGGTGAGGAGTTGGAAGACAGAATTTGAATCCTGGCTCTGTCACTTACTAGCTATGTGATCTTGGGCAAGTCACTTTAACCTCCATGAGCCTCAGTTCTCTCATCTATAAATAACAATAGTACCTCCATTATGGGCTTACTGTAAAGAATAAATGTTTCTAGCACAATGCCTATCACATAATGAAGACTTGACATCTTAGCATTACTATTACATGGATGAAGGAAGAGCCCAAAGATGGCAGATAAACATACTGTGCTTTCATAATTTGAAGAGTTAACACTTAGCTTAGGATCTGAAAGTGTAGCCATCTTGAATCATGCGGTGATTTCTTTTAAGAAAGCACATGAGGATCTATCAAACTGGCAAACAAATAGTAAGCTCACATACTCCTTCATAAGGAGTGAGGCTGGTTTTAGGGTAGCTCATGTTTGGTTGTGATGCCTGACCCATGAAAAGAAATTGGATATTTCACAGAACCAAGGATGGACAGCAATGTGGAGACATGCCATATTTTGTCTACAAAGAGATTCTGTCTAGTAGTGTGGAGACTTACAGTGTAACTGGTTACAAAATAGAGAACAGTCCAGTGTCAGCTTGGATGAAAAAACTTCAAATTGAGAGTTCACCTTACTTAAAAGCTCTTTCCATTATTTTTCACATAAAATGTAAAATAAGGGAAAGGAAAAAAAGAGTTATGGAATTCATTTCCTTCCAAGAGAGAAAATAAAAAACAAATCACAACAATTAATATTACCAGATGAACACCTTGTGCAAAATAAAACAGATTTAGTGTATTGCAAAGTGCCATTTGAAGGGCTTTCTTGGCTGAGAAAAACATTTGAATTTTATTTCTTTAAATGAATATAACTATTCCTGTGTGCATATGTCTCAGACCAGAAAAGTTTCTGGGTGCTTTTCCTGACCAACTTGAAGAGAAAATTCAGTTACTATTTCCTGTTTTAAGCAAATCAAAAGCCAACTGAGGGTAACAAATGAATCAAATGATCATTTACACTCCTTGCATTATGTGTGACCAAAGAGTGAAGAGAGAAAAAATTGCCTTTGCAGTCACAGAAAAGAAATTTAGAAAAAATGGCTTTTTTTGGTGTATATTCCTATGTTCAACTGGGCTGGGTTTTAAAAATTCATGGATCAGCTTTTCACCTTGTAGAAAAGAAAGGTAGCAATTTTTCTTAAGGAATTGGCAATGATGTGCTCATGCGCTCAGCCCTTTACCTCTGACAGAAAGAGATTGGAGGGGTTGGGGAGGAGCCAGGAGTGACTGGGAGAGGGGACTGCTCAGAATCTGCCATTCGAGGCTGGTGGCAGCTTTTTAGAAGCGGCCAATAGGAGTGTGGCGGCAGCAACTATGGGTGTGCCAAAGAAAATGGGTCCATACTCCAAACTCTGGCATGTGCAGCACCCACAGTTTGCCAGGGCATGGCAAGGGCCCAGACAGACTTTTGATGTCCTGCCCCAGAAAATAAGCAAGCCCATTCCCACTTATTCAACAAGGATGGCAAGATGTTTTGATGTTATGAAAACTCCTGGTACAGAAATTTGCCATTTGGCTTACTTTCATTTAGTCATTTTTCAGATTAGAAAAGCCAGAAGGAAGAGGATCAGAAGTTTAATATTCATAGCTATTATTATTCAGGCACGTGAGAAGTTGCAGAGTGACAGTCCTTTTAAGGGTAAGCAAGTAATGCTATCTGGGCAAATTTAGGTCGTATGTTAATGAATGAAATATATAAAATAGGACATTTTTTAATTTTTCCATATAAAAGAATTCCTGCAAAGTTCTGGAGGACAGAACTTAATGTATGCTTCATTGTAACCCTTTTTCTATTCTATTCTCTCTTCTCAACTATAGACAATTGACAAAAGTTCAGCTTAAAAGTGGGCCATACAATTTCAGATTTAAACTTCTTAAATTTTCAGTGAGCTGAGTGAAAAATTTCCCCTCTATTTCTTTTTACTGCTTCTACTATCCAAACCACCAGCATAAGACTCCTGGTCCTATACAATTTATCCAAAGCTTTGGGCAGCCCAAGAGCCCTTTTATCCCTCACTAGTGAATTCAGTACTGTTATAAGAGAGAGACATTCTTTCCTTTTCTTTTCACTTAAAAAAACATACCAAACCTGAATAGACTCCAGGCTAGACTAAGGGAGGGACTGATTTTTATTGGATCTGACATAGCTATTGACAAATGCTTGAAGACAATATTTTAAAAAAGAGGAAGAAAGAAAAGGCTTTCACTTTATGCCTTAGAGGACAGATTGGTTACAATTTAATTTCTAAGAGGAAAAATTTACGGAATAAAATAGCCTAACATTTCTCTTTCTTCACCATACATATGAGAAATATAAACTAAAGGGACATCTGGAAAAGAACACTATTCAGCAATCAGAAAGTAAAATTCAAACCATTGATGTTTTGATGGAGACAAACATAACTAGATTCACAAAGAGGAAAGCTGTAACCTATTGAAGTTAAAAAAAATTTATATGCATTTTACCTTTTGGGCAGTTCTATAGCAAAGTTCTATTTCAGAAGCCCTTTGTAATATGAAACCTACTGTAGATAAGATACAACACGAAGATAGTCTGCTTTGCAGCAGCAGGAAATCAAATTGGTTCCAGAAACAAAGTTATATGACAAATGGTTTAATAGTATTGCAAGAATTGGAAAGCTTGATTGAATTATTTTTATAATCATTAAAAAAGAGATTTTGAAATAACTTTGCCATACCATGTAGATGCAGGGTGGGAACTTGGGGAGTGCCGCTGAGATTGGGAGGCATCTCATTTTATTGGCCTTTTAACAAAAGTGTTACAATTTGTTATCAAAATTTAAGAGCACAGTGGTGATTTATCGTTAGCTTTTGTTTGCAACAAAAATTTTCACACATACCATACTTGATTTAACATAATAGAGATATGTTGTGGAGTATTAAACAGGTTAACAAATTAGATACGTTTTATTGTCATTTCCAAGTTATTTTTAGTTTTAATCTAAGTACCAGTCAGCCTTGCTTTATTTAAAAAGCATCTGAAAAAGTTAATTAAGTCTTAGATTTTAGAAGGAGAGACTTCTAAACAGTTAGCAAGACGTATTACTGACAAAATAACCCAGCGCCTAATGCCTGTAGGTGAAATGAAATCATTCTTCTGACTGAAGTCAGGAACAAGTTAAATATCACTTAGACCACAGCACACGACTACATAGATTTAGCAGAAATTGTACTTAAATAGGATATGACTAGACGTTTAGAACTATTTTCTAAAAAGTCAGAAAACTTCTTTTCCCTTCAGTACTTACAGTCTTTGAAGACTAGAGCCGGGTCTCTGTTTGGCAAGACTTGGGCGATGATGTGTCTCAGAGATTCCCAGGTTCTGTCCATCTTGGGTCTGCCTGTGTGAGCCTCCTGCACAGAGTGTCCTCATGCCTGAATTCTTGCAGTCCTGGACTGAATTTGTGCAGCTCATTGATGCACTGGATTACCAAAGAATCCCTTTTAACATCTGCCAATCAGACATTTCCCAGAATCTAAAGACCCCTCAGGGGGCCCTCTTCCCAGGCTCACTTATCTTTGTTGTATGCTGAGCTAATTAGCTCGAAAGGCTGGCTGACAGGCGGGTTCCCATCGCTTCCTTCTGTTAAACACACCCACCTACAGGCTAGCTGGGGAAGCTCGCTAATCATGGAAACAGCTTTCCTCTCCAACCAGATTTTGCCTGAATGCTGTGCAGCTTTCTCACTTGGGTATTTCTTTTGGCTCTCCATGTTCAATTGAGTTGTCCTCAAAATATGGCATCAAGACGGTTATTTCCCAAGGAAATTTCCTAAATAACAAGGGAGCTTTCAGCTCAGGACTGTCAGCCACATATTATCAGTATAATCAGTAAAATCTAAAATTTCAGTATATTTCTCCTTTGCTAAGGGAGTGCTATGCAGATTGTGGATGTAGCCAGTCACCAGATTACGCTTTGCATTTGAATTCAGGAGCAATTCTTCTGGAAGCCAAGGTTTGTTTTTTTTCCTCCACCCAAATTATAGTCACTTTTGTTGGGCAGTGGCAAATAAAACCTAGGGGACTGTTTTACAGCTTGCCTAGGAACATTTGTTTCCCTATTTATCCTTTAAGGCAAATCAGTTTCAAGATTGACTTTAATTAATTCCCTATTTATTCACTTCTTTTCATTTTAGGTAACTCTTTCTTTTTTTTTTTTGAGACAGAGTCTCACTCTTTTGCCCGGGCTAGAGTGAGTGCCGTGGCATCAGCCTAGCTCACAGCAACCTCAAACTCCTGGGCTCAACTGATCCTCCTGCCTCAGCCTCCAGAGTAGCTGGGACTACAGGCATGCACCACCATGCTTGGCTAATTTTTTTTTCTATATATTTTTAGTTGTCCGATTAATTTCTTTCTATTTTTAGTAGAGACAGAGTCTCGCTCTTGCTCAGGCTGGTCTCGAACTCCTGAGCTCAAACAATCCGCCCGCCTCGGCCTCCCAGAGAGCTAGGATTACAGGTGTGAGCCGCACCCAGACAGGTAACTCTTTCTAATAAAAATTTCAGAACAAGCAAAAATATTTTTCAAAAAAATATGTAGTTATTAAAAGATCTTACGAAAACAGAGATTCTTTTTCTACCTACGTATGTTCTACACTACCCATAACAATTTGTTAAATAATCTTTCCACAAGAGACATAGATATAAGTCATGAGATTCCTTTGCAATAGTAAGAATTTGTAAACTAGATATAAAATAACTAATTTTAGTGGCTGTAACCTAAGTTAGTTGTTGAAGGGTTATTGAGCACTTTTTAACTTTTATTTAAAATCTTTTTCCAGGGTAGGCATAAGAGATTGCTTTCTGATGTTTCTTCCAATTTTCAGATTCCATAATTAGGTTATTTTTATGATGCACTGAAACAAGTCCTTTAAAGATGATGTAAAACCAAAATGTCTTCCATGTGATCAGCTTCTTCAGCTAGTTGGTAGAAGAGTGGGTTTAATAAAAGGAAACAGGAATGGAGCTGTAATAATAATTCTTGTTATAATGACTATCACTTAGCAAATGCTGGCAGGAAGTATATGCCACACAGAAAACAGACATGGGCCTGCCCCAGAGCACAGAGACATTCTTATAAAATAAGAACTTGAAAGAAGTAACACTTCGTATTAGGACACTTCTTTAAATAGGGTCCCAAAGTGCACTTACTTAACAAGGCCTGTACCAAATAGGAAATTGTCAACATCCTTGCTCTCCAGGAGCTTAAAATTTAAAACAGAAACTAGATGGCTTGTGGAAAAAAATTGTTATTAATTGATTGAACACAAAGTATAAATGAATGCAAGTACTTTCAGTGTGATATTGAATTGGAAATCAAGATATTTAAGGTTTCCATTAGAGAACCAGAAAAAATAACATGGGCTTCTCAAAGAAATAAAACTGATGCTATAAAAAGATAAAAATAAGAAATGCTTGAATTTCAATCAATAAATGGTTATTTTTATGGGCTTAAATTTAATTCCAGCAGTATTTAAAATATTTTGGTTATATCGTGATAAAAGGAACACTGAATTTGGGATCAATAAGGCCTAGGGTTTGACGTTCATTATTCATGTAACCTTAAGAAGAGACTCATCTTCTCTGCTCAGAGTCTTTATCTATAAAATTAAGGGATTAAACTGGATGTTCTTTTTCAATTCTAACATCTATGATTCTATGGCTATATTACAAATGAGCACAAACATCATCACAGATATTTTAGCCTTCCGTAAGTTCACATATTTATTTCCTAAAAGCTGAACGTGTCTTTGAACAAATCACATCAATTCCCACAGTCAACCTGATGGATATCCATTCATCAATATGAGAGACACAAATCAATATGATGAATTCAAAGATGCTCACTGCTAAAGCTAACTACAATGAAAGGTAAGAATTTGTTAAGCAAACTAATCTTCAACTTCTATGAAGTTTTTCTAAAGAAGGCAAACTCCATGAGCATCTTCATAGAGAACCCCAAAACAGCTTTTCAAAGATAAATTCACAGAAATATTATGATCTTTGAGTTATATTTTAAGAAATCAAAAAGGAATTCTAAGAAAGGTGGATTATACAACATTCTAGTTAGATAGTATAGTTCCTTTATTCCTGTTAAACTCAATCCTTCAGCAGTTTTCTTAAACCTTTGCTTATGCTTTTCTTCCTTGAATACCCATAATGACTTTTTACATTAAAGTGCTGTTGTAAGACAGTCTAGAAAAATAACTATGTGGTTTCTTACTATTCTTTCTTTGATCAAAAAGCACCTATTGGAGGTGGAAGAGGCTGAGGAATCCCTAAGCAATGTGTCTATTTTATTACAAATTCTAAAATTTATAATAGATTTATCTGTTAGATTTTACCGTAAACCTCAACCATCTGTAGGCATATGGCAAAAGCAAGAGTGCTGAAACAGGGTAGATGATTACAGTGAAAACAAAAATGATGTTTTTACAAATCCTGTTAGGGTACTAACAGGAAGGATGAGATATGGCATCCAGGTGACATATTCAGTGATCAAAACTTACCCCCCAACGGCAGAAGAGGAAGGCACAGTGCAGCAGCACACTTACCAAGCTTCCAGGAAGTACAGAGCTCTTTGACATGAGAAATCGAGGTGGGATATTTTGCACAATTTCTTGGACAATGCAACAAAAAGTCTATGGAAACAGTAATTTTGCTGGTAAGGAAAATTCACTCCTGTCATTCCAATGATGTTTTTGTTGTTAGCTCATTACAGTCATAAAAATGATAAGGAGGTGGGGGCCATCAATTAAAAGAACATCCAGAATGTTAGAAAACATAACAGATACATTTGAGAATCATCTTTAGTTAAATACAAGAAGGAACTCTCTCCTCAGGCCACAATGTGCTCTACTCTGGAGGAGGAGGCTGGGGTAGGTGAGGAGGAGAGTGGGCCTGTTGGTGAGTCCACAGGTGAGGCTGGTGAGACTCCAGGTTCCGGAAAATTTCAGTTCAAGGCATGCAGGCTCTAAAGAATAGGCCTACAGTAACTGAACCGGAGCCAGCTTACACTGTTCATCCCTAGGGAATCAGGTGACTGAAGGAGGGAGAGGACCTTGATTGAGATTTAGGAAGATTATCTTCCCTGAAATAATTTCTTCATTCACTTGCTAATGCCTTCTTAAACATTTACAATTTAAGATAAAACAGGTAAAATAAAAAATTATTGAAGTCATGCAGTTACCATTGATATGGAGAGCAAAGAGTTTATAAAAACGATGGGAAATGATTGGCAGCAGCTTCTTCTAGATTCTAGTTGAAGATGGGTAGAGGGAACTGGAAGGGCCTAAAGGCGGCATTGACAAAAGAAGGTCAAAGCTGTGTTCAACAGTGTTTCTGAGGGTTTTTGGGAGGATGAAGAAGAGGAAGGGCTGGGAAGAAGCTGACTTCCAAGAGGCAACAACTAATGACTGTTCAGTGTCAGCTTTGTTTAGCTTCAACTAGGAAGAGACCAGCAGGAGCAGTGAATGGCTGGTTAGCATCAACTTTGTTTACTTTCAACTGGGAAGGAAAAAGTTAAATGAATGAATTTCTGCTCAGTGTTTATTTATTTACTCTCAATGGGTAAGAGGACCAATGAGATGTTTGAATCAAGGTATTTATGAGAGGGTCAGTTGGAAAGGTAACTTCAGGTGGCTTCTAGGCAAAAGTTTTAAAACACAAGTAACATTAAAAAACCCATCCTAGACATTTGTCCGTTGATACTTCGCTACATTTAGGAAATCATCAATAAGAAGTAATCTGTTGACCTGCACGAAAAATAATTAGAACATTGATTAAAATCCCATCTACAGATGAAAGGAATGTATATTTCTTCATTTTTACAGAAAATTATGAAAAAACTCCTAGTACGCTGCCCTTTATCCTTGCCAGTGCAGAGTCAACCCTTACAACCAGAAAGCACAATGAAAAGTAAATCTCTCATTTACCTGAAGTTTTGGATTGTTATATGTATTTGGGGGCAGGGAATGAGTCCATGTTATCTTGACACTCTTACATAACAAATTATGCAGTCCTGTCTTAGTATTTGGTATTGGAGAGAAGTAAAATTTATTTTTTAAGAAAATAATTTAGGCCGGGCGCTGTGGCTCACGCCTGTAATCCTAGCTCTCTGGGAGGCCGAGGCGGGCGGATTGTTTGAGCTCAGGAGTTCGAAACCAGTCTGAGCAAGAGCGAGACCCCGTCTCTACTAAAAATAGAAAGAAATTAATTGGACAACTAAAAATATATAGAAAAAATTAGCCGGGCATGGTGGCGCATGCCTGTAGTCCCAGCTACATGGGAGGTTGAGGCAGAAGGATGGCTTGAGCCCAGGAGTTTGAGATGGCTGTGAGCTAGGCTGACGCCACGGCACTCACTCTAGCCCAGGCAAAAGAGTGAGACTCTCGCTCAAAAAAAAAAAAAAAAAATACATGTGTGGAAAACAATATGAATAAACCTTTAAGAGACAAAATTATAAATACCATATGATCCAGCAAAACCATTACAGGGTCACTACAAAAATAAAAAAAGACAATCTAAAAAAAAGTCACGGTAACTTTGGCTTCCGGTGTCGGCCACAGAGGAGCTGAGTCTGGCACCTCCAGGGAGCAGCGTCCACACATTCAGTCACCT
>CAUYSK010065137.1:0-15171 GCA_963575035.1 Avahi laniger
ATTCCTCTAGTCCCTCCCCACGCCTCTTCGCCTCTTCGCTTCCAACAGGTCGACCGCTCCTCTCTTCCGCCGCTCCCTCCTCCGCAGCCCTCCTACTCCTACAAGGCGAACCTCGGCCGAGACGCTCACCCTGGCTCCACTGCCCTCCAGGGGCCGCGCGGTCCAGGTCCCAGACCTGGTCCTCACGGGTGTCGCGCGCGCAGCGACAACCACATCCGAAGCCTGGAGAGAGCAGCTCCCCCCATCTTCCTCTTACTGCCTCCACCTCTTCGTCCTCCTCGTCGCTCGGCCTCAAGCTTTTCTTTCTCATCGGTTTTTCTTTGTTTCGTTTGGTGAAGTGCGGCCGGCCGGAGCCCTGGCCCAGGGCGGCCTGGACTTCCTCTGCCGCTCGGTGGCCTCAGCCCGGGGGCTGGGTTGGTGGCCAAATCTCGAAAGGCTTCCGGGCGGCTGCAGCATGGCCCCTCGGGTGTCTGCGCAGGGGCAAGTGCGGGGCTGACGGCTCCTGGACCTCAGAGATCATGCTGCCCTGGACTGCATGATCTTGGGTAAGTCTTTCGACCTCTCCGAGCCTCGGCGGTGGTAAAGGCAAGACAGCGGTGATAGCAGACTGAGGTTTTTCATTCGTTTGGGAAAGAGGGTTGTCTGTGTTGGGGTCTAAGCAGGAAGTGAGGTTCGGGAGAATTCTGGGTCTGAAAGGGTCATTTAGTTTAACGAATATTTCGGGAGCAACTAGTAGCTACTTTTTTTTCTTTTTTACAGCCAACGGGATGCCAGGCCTTAGAATCCTTCCCTCCAGTCCTCACCCTGTCTCCGTTTTGCCGAAGAAAAAACAGGTTAAGGTCGCGTCGTCGTGCTGGTCAACGTCACAGGTGGGATTCAAACGCAGAACGGGTTCAGAGCCGCTTTTGTGTTTAAGACCCGCAGTCTCACCGTGAAGGGGTGAATTGAGCCCCTGCAGGGCCCTGGGCGACCTAAGTGGAGAAGGGTTGGGCTGAATCTCCAGGTGTTCCTTTTATTCCCCCGCTCTGGGAAAGCTTTGAAATTCTTATTTTCAGGTAAACGATTTTGGCAGTGCCCAGAGAAGGATGGAAGTAAGACCCAAGGAGGAACTTCCGGCATGTCAAGGGGGAAACCCTTGGCGTGGGGAGGTGAGGGCAACTTTCCCCCAGACCCAGGGGAGCGGAGGCTAGCCAAGCTAGCGGCCATCACTCTTGGATTTGTTCTCCTTCGAGTCTGTCCATATGCTCGTGAGATTGTCCCGGGCAGTCCTGGACCACCGGGCAGAGGAGCGCGGGGAAGAAGGTGCACCGCCCTGTCGGGGCAGACAGGAGCCTAGACGATCCCCCTTTCTCCCTCTCCAAGGGTATCTTTCCAAAGTCGGCTCCTCCTAGCTGCGGAGAGGGGTGGCTGGCTGTAGTGAAAGCCAGGGCCTGGGACCCTCTGCTCAGGCAGGAAGGAGCTGGAGTCCGGCTCCCTGGCCACCGTGTCCTGAGCACCAGCGGCGGGGTCGCCCCGTGGCAGCCCCGACAGGCCAAGCGTCCCTCGACACAAGTCCCATTACGTTGTATTTATGTTTCATTTTATTGGTTTTTTTCCCGCTCTTATTATTGTCTCACTCTGGGGGAGACAAAGGATATAATATATTCATCTTTATTATACCAAATCTGTGTGCAGCATTTAATAAAACGCTGTTTCCACACAGCCAGGGATATTCTTAAGTTAATGCTCCTGTACTGAGGGTGCCTCTGTCACAGCGCCTGCTGCTGGCGGATCACGGGAAGCGCAGGTCCTCGCCGTCGCGCTCCCTGGGCCGAACCTGCGTCCTCCGTGCCCTCCTCACCCCTGCGTCCCTCGAGTGTCCTAGCCCGTCTCTCAGTGACCTCTTGGCCTCCATCCTGGGAGGAGGGGCTCGGAAGTGCCGAATTCATCGCTGCCCTCTCTCCCCTTCCGCTTCCCCCACACGTCTAACCCATTGCGGGCCTTGGCTTGCACCTGTGAAAATGGAAGAATTCCATCGCTACCTCCCTCGCAGGGCTCTTGGGAGGCTGAAGATGCAGTGAGGGTGGGCAGGGCTTTATAAACAGGAAAGGAAAAATTGAGGATTTGTTGAGATGGGATCAAGGAGCGCCAGAGAGAAACAAGGGCAGATCATCACACTGTCGTCCAGCCTCCAGGGTTTTCTTATAAACTTTATATTCTGCCTTCTATGCACACACACATACACACACACACAGACACACACACCCCTACCTAGAGATGCCCATGGGAAGGAGAAACAGTCCCGTGACTTACTATATCCAGGCCCACTGCTCAATGTCCTTCAGAACTCACTGCCTGGGTTCTTTTAGGGCCCAGATTTGGGAATACCAGCCTTAAGCTGCTTGTGCCAGTGTTGTGGGGAAAGGAGTTGGGGCAACAAGGCCAGGCAGAAAGAGTTGCACAAGAAAGGCTCAAAGTGGGCAAGTCGAGTCTCCCTGGTTAGGATTAATACTCCCCTGTAATTCTCAGTCCTTCTCTGCCCCCATCACCCCATCCTTGGGGGTGGGGGCTACCCCAGGTCACCCCACATCCTGTAGGCTGCTGGTGGGAGCTTATTTGGAGGCTTAAGGTACTAGAGAAATCTGACGGCTCCGCCCTGATGCTGGCTGGGAGAGGAGGGCACAGACTAACTTTGTAGCAGGGCTGGGCCTAGGGAGAGGGGAGTAGGTGCCTAGGGCCCCAAATCTAAGGAGCTACTTGCTCCCAGTGCTGTGTGTGACCCTTTGAGTTTTGTGCCTTAGGCATCTCACTCACTTTTTACCCTGGTCCCAGTTCTGCTGTGTGGTCTGGCGGGATGGAATCATGAACAGCGAATTGCAGAGGGGACAGGGAGGCTGATTTCAGCTTATCCTTGTCAATGACTTTCTGAAGAGTTAGGGAGGCTGAGGCAGGAGGATTGCTTGAGTCCAGGAGTTTAAGGTTGAAGTGAGCTATGATGACACCACTGCCCTCTAACCAGGGCAACAGAGCGAGACCCTGTCAAAAAAAAAAATTATAGACAGTGGAATGAGCTATGTGGGCATGAGCTTCCTCCAACATATGGAGTGTGCAAACAGGGCTTAGAACCTGCCAAGAAGGATAATAATCTCAGTCTTATCATCATCATCATCATCATCATTTTACTATCACTTTGTGTTAAGTAAGAGCTTTGCTCACATTGTTTCATTTAATGTATATAAACGTGTTTTGGCAGAGGATAGGACATCAGAGTCTCTGACCTTTCGGGTCCTTTCCAGCTCTGAGAATCTATTGTTACATAAAACAAAGATCACTTCTGTTGATTTTGGTTGGTTCATTGCGTTGTAGTTATTATTTGTGGACTTATCTCATGGTCTTTACTAATGGGTAACCTCTTGGAGAGTAGGAACTGTGTCTAATCTCATTTTTTTTTTTAATGATTCCCTCTCCTATTCTGCGCTGAGCACAGGCCTGGGCACACAGCAGGTGTTTAATAAATGTATATTGAGGCTGGGTGTGGTGGCCCAAGACTATAATCCTAGCACTCTGGGAGGTCGAGGCAGGATGATCGCTTGAAGTCAGGAGTTCAGCCTGAGCAAGAGGGAGACCCCATCTCTACTGAAAATGAAAAGAAGTAGTCAAGCATGGTGGCACATACCTGCAGTCCCAACTATTTGGGAGGCTGAGGCAGGAGGATGGCTTAAGCCCAGGAGTTTGTAGTTGCTGTGAGCTAGGCTGATGCCACAGCACTCTAGCTCACTCTGGTGACAGAGTGAGACGTTGTCTCAAAAAAAAAATGTGTATTGAGCAAACATGTCAGTAGACCAATGTCTAAAAGCTGTCTGTCTACCTCTGGCCATCTGCTTTCCAGGCTGTGACTGGCAGAGCCATTAGGGTGACCTCTGTAGTCATTGTCCCTCTCCCCCCACAGCTGAACTGAGTCTGGGTAGGCATTTCTAGAGCCTCCCATGACATCACACACCTAGCCTTGAGCTAGTTTATGAGTAAGCCAAGAGCCAGTCTGTGCAGGAGGATCACAAGACTCACGCTGGACAAACCTCATGAGAAGCCTTTCATGCTGGGGAGGGAGCTTCTGGAAGATCAAAGCTGGGAAGGGCCCTGTGGTCAGAGAAGTCTGCCTGGTAGAGATGGGACTAGAGCTAGCCCTTGAAGGATGGCAAGGATCGAGTGGTCAAAGGGAAGAAATGGAGTATTCTTGGTTAGAGTAAGGGGGCAGCAAGAGCACAGGGACAGAGGCAGGAATGCCACAATAGTTTGATTGATAGACAGGCTGGCCTGGCTAGAACACCAGAGGAAGACATTTATTCCTGAGTGTCCAGGCCCAGAGACAGACAAAAGAAAATGGGGTTCAGAAATCAAGGTCCACATCCTAGAGCCTGGAAACCAGAGTCTAGAACTCAGAAACCAAGGCCAAAGTCCAGGACCCAGTCTTGTCCAAAGCTATCCCCTCAACTGGTATAAGAGGCCACCTTGGGGATTCCAAACTCAAGGTGCATGACCTCATTGGGGAAACAAGATGGACTCTTCTAATTGGCTTGGCCCAGGAAATCTAAGGCTTGGCCCAAGCCCAGGACCAGCCTGCTCATGAGCAGTTATCTTCAGCCCCCCAATTCAGAGCCTGAAGCCTAGCATTATCTGCAGCCCAGCAGGCACCCTGGGCTGGGGCAGGAGTCACCTGCCAGTATGTACCCTCACTACCCCCATCCTCCCTTCTACTCCCTGATACAGGTGGGATCTGAGATTACAGGCCGGACCCAGCTGGGCCAGGCCGCTGGAGGGTGGAGCTGCGGTGCCGCAGCACTGCCAAACGAGCCAGCGTGTAGGCGTTGCTGCGCCGGCCTGTCACGGGGCACAAGCCTGCCAAGGAGCCGGAGCGCTGTGCCGCGTGGAGGGTGTCAGGGGTGGTATTGTCAGCGCACAAATGCTCAACTTTATGTACTTTTAACTAGAGGTGTAACAGATGGCCCCGTTTCTGTCCAAGCCAGGGAGACTGGTGCCCATTCCGGCTGCAGCCAATCAATCCCGCCACTCTGGGGGGAGCTACAAGCTGGGCTGGGAGGCCTGGAGCCAGCAATCGCGCAAGGCTGTCTGCTCAGGCTGGCCCAGCGCTGCCTCCGCCAGCCGCTCAGCCACGGGCCCAGGGAGGTAGGACGGCAGGCAAGTGGCAGCCATGCCTGGAGCCTGGTCAAAGGCCCGTGTGGGAGGGAGAGCCTGGACCCACCCATCAGGCCTCAAATGGCCGATGAAGACAATCAAGTCCCCACCCCACCACGTTTTGTCATTTTTCTCCTGTGGTCCCTGCTCAGTACCTAACCCTCAAATCTCTGACCTGCAGAAGCTCCAGCTCCATAACCCTGCAGTGTCTTGCATTGTGGACACCAGAAATTGCTTGGGACTGGAGGGTAGGTAGTGGTGCCACTGGGAGAAATAGTCATAGGACTGTGCAAGGCTTCAAGAAATGCCCCAGACAGCCAGAGAACAAGAGAAAACAGCAGGACTCAGAGATCCCAAAGTTGGAAGAAACTGTAAATTAATCTATTCTTACATTCATACAGTCAGTCAGCAAACACTTAGTGAAAGCCTATTATGAGCTAAGTCTTAGGGCTCAGAAAATCTCCAAAAGGACTGTGGAAGCACATAACAAGATCATTTAACTGCCTGGGAGATCCAGGGAAGATTCCAGCAGGGGGCTGGCTCTGAGCTGGGTTTTAAGATAGGTAGGAGTTTTCGTTGGAGGTGAAGGCAGAGAATGGCATGTGAGGGAGAGACAAACATGCTCAGAGACATCAGAGACACAGTAAGAAAGGACATGATGAAGGCAAGTCACCACTGCCTACCCCCAATCTGAAAAGACATGAGGGGGCCTGGGGGTTGGATATGGGAGAAGGAGTGGGGAGGATGAGGCTGGACAGGGGAGGGCCTGGCAAGCTGACCCACCAGGCCTCTTCCCTCGTTGCCCCTTCTGTCACCTTCTGCCTCTTATTCTGGGGCCAGAGGGAGTAAGGAAAGGAAGAGGCAAGGCCTAGCAGTGTGTAGGCAAGGCCAGAACTCAGAGCTGATGCTGGGGAGCCTGCAGCATCAGTCCTACAGAGCAATCCCAGTGCTGGCCTTCCTTTTTTCCCACATTGAGGGACAGGGCCATGGACCAATGGGCTGACTCTTCCCTAATGATGTACCCCATGGATTTTTGAGTCTCCTTAAAACAGCCTTTCTGTAGGTTCCCTAGAAAGGATTTGGACTCTTATTCATTCATTGATTCAGCAAACACTGAGCATCAGCTGTGTTCAAGGCCCAGGCAGGATACTTGGGTAGATAGACCATTATTCTGGACTTTGGGGAGCTCATGTCCAGACACAAGAGGAAGACAGAAGACTGGGCAGGGGTCCTTCCCTTTGCAAGATCCCTTGAGTAATCACAAGAAAAAGGAAGGCCTCTTGTATTGAAGGACAGGATTTGTCATTGGCCCTGAGCCCAGAAAGCACACAGGGAGTGAAGCCGCTCTGGGGACCAACTTCTCTCTCATGTTAAGGTGGAAGGGCACCACACAAGGTATCTCTTTTCTATGTATCTCTCTCTTTTTTTTGAGACAGAGTCTCACTCTGTCACCCCAGGTAGAGTGCAGTAGTGTCATCATAACTCACTGCAACCTCCTGGTCTTAAGCGATCCTCCTTCCTCAGCCTCCCGAATAGCTGGGACTACAGGTGTATGCCATCATGCCCAGCTAATTTTTTCTGTTTTTGGTAGACACAGAGTCTTGCTCTTGCTCAGGCTGGTCTTGAACTCCTGACTTCAAGCAATCCTCCCTCCTTGGCCTCCCAGAATGTTAGGATTACAGACATGAGCCATCGTGCTGGACCTCTTCATTATTAATGAAATTAATAATAATTATTATTATTATAGGAGGAGGAATTAATGTTAACAAGTTCTGAGCCAGTCCCATTGGTTTCCATGCTTATCTCGGTTAATCCTCTTAAGAACACCGTGAAGTCAGCTAATATCATTATCCCCATTTTACATATGAGAACAATGAGGCTCAAGGAGCTTAGGTAACCTGCCCCAGGTTCAAGCCAATAAGTAGTGGAGTCAGGATTCTCACTCAGGTCACCTCCCAAGCCCCAGATCATAACTGCTTCTGACCCCCGTGCAGCATGAGAGCTTCCTGGGTTTCCTCATAATTTCTCATAACCGTGACTTGCATTTGACCAGCCGGCCTCTCTGAGTGGCTCTCTACATCACCTCCACTAACTGCGCCAGTCTCTCAGTATTTCATAGTTCAAATTCCCAGGAGAGGAAATTGGACTGGCCCAGCTCATCTTTTAATGCCAGGCCACATTGTAAGCAGCTGCCCAGCCAAAGAGCTAGCTGGGAGCTGAGCTGTGTGCACAGTCACTAATCAGCATCTTTGAGAGAGCGAAGCGCAGAAATGATATTATAGTAAGGAGGAAATTTGAAGTGCTACGAGAAATGCGAAGTGCAAAAAGAAGATGAGGGGAGGCTTTAGGAAGGATAGTTTGTGGCCTGGGTCTTGAAATAAAGATAGGATTCAGGGAGCATAGTTGGAGACAAGGAATTCCTGAAGGAAGAATCAGAGTGAACACAGACACAGGAGCAGGAGAGCGTGCGCTGTGTTCAAGCATCAATACGGAGTTCTGCGTTTTAGGAGAGTGGGGTGCATGGAGGGAGCAGTGGAGAGGCTAGAAAGGTAAGACTTAACTGCCAGCACAAGGAGTCTGAACTTAATTCAGCGGGAGTCATGGAAGGTCTTTGAACTGGAGAGAGATGTGATTAGAGATGTGCTTTAGGTAGGGTAACCATGTGCCCAGGGCAGTTCCATTTTATGTCT
This sequence comes from Avahi laniger, assembly GCA_963575035.1. Classification (NCBI taxonomy): domain Eukaryota; kingdom Metazoa; phylum Chordata; class Mammalia; order Primates; family Indriidae; genus Avahi; species Avahi laniger. The sequence goes on from CAUYSK010065137.1 coordinate 7,863, forward strand.
GTTGTCCCTGTGCAATTATTTTTTATTTTAAGTCATTATTTTACAGAGCCTCCTTTTACTCTCAAAAGCCTCCTGGTTTGAATGCTAAAGTATATGGCCTCCCCAGCTTTAGGGTGGGCTGTTGCTATGGTAGGATTAGCATGAATGGAGCAAGATGAGAGGCAGGATGGTCATGGATGAGGATATTGCCACAGTCCAGGCAAGGAGGGCCGGGACCAGTGGGGGCAGAGAGGATAGAACACAAAGCGGTGTGGGCAAGAGATGGGGGCCTGGTGGTTGAATGGATTTGGGAGATGAGGAAGGAGGAAGGTGGAGTCCAAATGACTCCTAAGTGTTAAGACTGATTTGAAAGAATGGTGGGAGTCTGAAGGTGAGACATGGGGATAGAGATAGTGACTGTGGTTACCATGAGTTTGAGGAGCTCCTGGGACATCCACTCTGAGATCCTTAGCAGGAAGTTGGACATTCCAGACTAGAACTCAGAAGCCATCAGTGAGATTCTTCCAAGCAGATGGCTGTTTGAAGCCAAGGAAGTGGTGCACTTGCCAGAGAGAGGGCAGAGTAATACGGGCTGGGAGTGGGATCCTTGGAGGTCCCTATATTGAGGAAGAAGGAGGTAGGAAAGAAGTCAAAGGAGACCAGAAAGGGAGGTTAGGAGGAAAACAACAGGAGTGAGTGGCCTGGACGTCATGGAAGTTTTTTGGGAGGGAATTGGTATCAAATTCTGCAGAGAGATCAATGAGGACAGAGTAAATGGCCAGTGGGTTTGGTTGTTTGGAGGTCACAGGTGACTGTAAGAGATTACAACTGGGACATCGAGTGAAGAGTGAATGGCAAAGAACTAGAGGTGATGAGGGTGATTACCCACTCAAAAAGTTTGTTCAGGAGAAAGGAGGGAGGGAGAGCCAAAAGAGACAAGATGTAGGAGAAGATGATCTGCAGAGAACGTTCTGGGAAGACACAGGAGATGTTGGGTCTTTGGTAAGGAGAAGGAATTCTTCCTCAGAGACAGGAGGGAAAAAAGAGGGTAGGCAATGATCCAGGGAAATCCTGAGGTGGACCAGTGGGTTTGGCGACAGGTATAGAGGGGAGCATTATGTGAGGAATGGGCTCCGTATTCCTGGTCAAGTTAGAGGAACAGTCCTCTCTAAGAGGAGAGCAGGGAGTTGCAGGCTTGCAGAGAAAGGCTCTGAGGTTGTGGAATTGTAATGGAAAGTCACTTGTAGGCGAAGAGAAAGTTTCTCCAATTGCTGATGAGGGCAGGTGAAACAACATGAATGGGCCAGGTTTTTTTGCCTGCTCTAGTGTGCCCAGGAGTGGGAGCCAGAAAAGTGAATGGCAGTGTCGTTCAGGGCTGGAGATTGGGTAGGCAGGATGGCAGCAAGCACAGGGTTAAAGAGGCTGATATGGAGCTGGGGTAGGAAGGGAGAAAACAGAGCCACAGTGGGGGTGATGGGCTGGGAGAAAGCAGGGGCAGGAGGGCGGGTCAAGGGACTAGAGAACCATTTGGCAAGACCTGGGAATGAGGGAATGAGCAAAGGGAGAGGATAGGAGCTTGGGCTCCAAGAAGAGAATTTCAGATCCTGAAATTGTGGAGTTTTCCGGAAGTGAGGAGTGGTCATGCCAATTACTGGCTGGACAGGAAGTGAAAGATCCCACCCAGAACAGCTGGGCTCAAGACCTTCCAGTCTTCTGCAACCCCATGTCACGGACTGAGGAGGATGGTGGGAGTGGCAGGGAACTAGGCTGCTCTCAGCATCCCCAGTGACGCTTAGGTTTGAATTATTTTAAATTACACAAAGTAGTGTATGTTCCTTTATCTTAAAAATTCAAATAATCAAAATAAAATAAAATGGTTTGTTATCTCACCCCAGAAATTACCAATGTTGAATATTCTCCCACATCTTGATGTATATATACTTTTTATTTTTTATATTTTTATTTTTTAGCTTACAAACAACAGAAATGTATTGCTCACAGTCCTGTGGGCTGGGAAGTCCAAGATCAAGGTGCTGGCGTATTTGGCATCTGATGAGGACCCTCTTTCGCATAGATGGCACCTGCTAGCTATGTCCTCACATGGAGGAAGGGCTGTATATACCTTTTACAAAACCAAAATAGGGGATCACATTATATATACCTAGGGGTTTTTAAAGGAAGCTTTTAGTTTGGGAATGATTTTAGATATACGGAAGACTTGCAGCGATAATACAGCGCATTTCCTTTTGCACAGTTTCCTCTGATGGCAACATCTTACATTACCACGGTACATTTGTCAGAGCTAAAAAACCAGGGTTACTATGTTATTATTAACCAAACTCCAGACTTTATTTGGCTTTCGCAAGTTTTCCCCATTAATGTCCTTTTCTTATTCCAGGATCCAATCCAGGATACCACATTGCCTTTAGTATACATACTGTTTTGCAACCTGCTTGTCCTACTCAACGGTATGTTGTGAAAGCTTTTCAATGATGCTAAACATTCTTCCACACCGTCATTTTAATGGCTACATGGTACTCTGCTGATGGTTGTACCATTGCCAATCCCTACTGTGGGATGTTTAGGTTGTTTCCAATTTTTCACTCTTATGAACAAGGCTGGGATGAGCCCCTTGAAGCTAAATCGTCTGGACTATCCCGTGTATTTCCTTACAATAAATTCCTAAGCATGGCATTGCTGAGGCAAGGGAGATATACCTTGTGGGGGCTGTAGATACATCTTACCCAGCCCCCCTCCTGAGAGGTTGTCCTAATTTACCCTCATAGCGGCATCACTCAGGCCTTGTTTTTTTTTAAGTTTATGATGGGGAGGGGTATGGAGGCAGACAGACCCTTAAGAGGGGCTGTCTCCCAACGTCAGGCTTCTCAGTGCCATATGCTAGCTCTCTACTCTCAGCTGTTCTCTAGGTCCCAGGGTCCGTGTTGGCCCTGAATGAGTTAGCAGGGGCAGGGGTTGAGTGTGGCCAGGCTATGGCCCCTGGGCTCTGGGGATACCTCTTGAGCTGGGAGCTGGGGAAGGGGCCTAGCTGCAGGGACTTTGTTCTTTTTCCAGGAGCTGAGCTGGTCGGAAGGGAGGGACGGCGAGAGGCTGTAAGGTGAGAGGGAGCCCTCCACTCCCCCCATGAAAGCTGAGAGGCAGGAGGGCAGCTCCCCGAGCCAGCCGGGGGACAGCAGACGGATTGGGAGAAACGTAACCTCCCCGAGATGCATGCTCCAGTTCAAGCAGGAGGCATTAAGGATGAAATATCTCCCGAGCAACAATTCATCTCTAACTGGGAGGAGAGGGACTGGCTGACATTTAGCTGTGATCAGGGGCTGCACACGCCTGTCTCCAGAAGCCTAACAGGAGCGTGACCGCCTGCGTGTACGAGAGACTCACGCACGCGCACGTGTGTGTGTGTGTGTGTGTGTGTGTGTGTGTGTAACAGGATGTGAGGGACCGTGTGCAGCTATAATGGAGCAGTGGGTACATGTGTGAGGATCTTGTGTGACTGTGAGTGTCTCTAAGTGCGTGTGACAGTCGTGTCTATGATGGGGTGCGGGTGCCTGTGCGTGGTACTGAATGGTGCGGGCGATTGTGCAAGTGTGTGACTGTGTTGTGCAATACCGTATGCGTGTCAGTGAGATTGACCCTGAAGTTGGGCTTGAGACCTCACGAGATCAGGTATGAGAGACAGTAGTTGTGAAACCGACCCCCAGACAAAGCTAGATCTCAGGCCACTGCCAGGCCAGAGGTGCCTGTGTGACAGTTGGGGGAAGGTGCCCCTTCTGCCACAAAGACACTGCCCCTAGCCGTGCTCTTGTACAGCGCACAGTCCACATAGCTCTATGTGAGGGCCCTGTGTGGACATCCTGTTCTCTTTTCTCATAATCTAATGGAATTTTCTCCACCGTGGCACTTACTAGGATTTTAATGTCTTTAACAATTTTGCGTAACTATTTGTTTACTATCCCTGTTCCCTGCGAGGCTGTAAGCTCCGCGGAGGCTGGGACGCTTGCGTAGGTCTGTTCTGCTCACGGTTGTAACACCGGCTCCTAGCACAGTGCCTGGGGCAGAGTTGTTGCTCCATAAATATGTGTTGGGTGACTGAATGAATGAATAAGAGAGCGAGCATGTGTTCATGTGTGAGTATACACGCACGCGGGAGTGTGGTCCTGAGCCCGGGCATCCGTACGCATCTACTCGGTGTGTGTGCCTGCGAGTGAGTGTCACTGTCATTCCCAGAAGACTTTTCTCTCCTATTTCCTAAGACCCAACCCCAGTCAGGCCAAACACAGGAGTGACCTGGATGCAGGAAGACATTTGAAGAGAAGGCGGCCGGCTCCACTTCTGCATTGTGTTTGGGAAGGGGTGGCGGGCGTGATGCGATTGTGCTGCTGGAGGGACAGCAAGGGGTCAAGCCTTCCCCCACCCCCCAGATGCTCTCCTCACTCATTTTCCAGGCCTCTTTGAGGCCCTGAGAAGATTTCTGTGAGTTGGGCCTGTCTTAGTCTGTTCCTGCTGCTTTAATAAAATACCTTAGACTGGGTAATTTCTAAACAGCAGAAATTTATTTCTTACAGTTTTAGAGGCTGAGAAGTCCAAGATCAAGGCTCCAGCAGATTCAGTGCCAGGTCAGGGCTTGCTCTCTGCTTCAAAGGTGGTGTCGTCTTCCTGTGTCTTCACGTGGCAGAAGGGGCTGGGGTGCTCCCTTCAACCCCCTTTATAAGGGCACTAATTCCACTCATGACTTAGTCACCTCCCCAAAGACCCCGCCTCTTAATACCACCACTGTGGGGATTAGGACTCCACATTAATTATGGAGGGACACACTCAGATCACAGCAGGGCCACAGGGACCTGGGACTGGACAGGCCCTGGCAATGTTTCTCAGAGCTGGACTCAAGAGAGACCCCCACCCATGCAGTTTAGTCCCCAGGCCCAGGGCCAGTCCTTAACACACTGTTTGCCCCACCCTAGGGCCAGGCCACCAATCCTGCTTGTATCCCCATGTGACTTACTCAGGTAGTAAGAGGATTCCTTTGTCACCAGTGCCACACTGGCCCTAGCCCTAGCCCTACCCCTAGGCATGGCCTTGACCCTGAGAAGGAGAGCCCTGGGGCCCTGTATTTCCTAGGGAGATATGCACGGGGAATATTGAGATGAAAGGGGCTGGGGTGAGGGGAGATTGGGCAGGGAAGTTTACAGAAGAGCAGAGGGAAAGTGAACTAAGAAGGCATGAAGGGGACAGAAAAGTGACAGTGCTGGGGGCTGAACAGGTTTGGGGCAGGGCAGGAGGCAATTGGCTCTGGACAGAGGCCTGACCAAGTCCTGGGGTGGGGGATGGGAGGTGTCTGGAGTTCCCCAGAGCCCCAGCTGGCCACCAGCACAGGTAGCCCCACCTGCTCCCCTGAAATCTGGAACTGTTCCTAAGGCCCGCTTTTGCTAGTGCTCTAGGAACAGAGGTGAGAGCCTGCTCAGCTGGGGAAATGCACTCAGAGAGTCACTTGTGGCAGCAATGCTCTGTCTCAGAGTAGCCAGAGGGACTCAGGGTGGTCCAACATAAGAGACCCAAGCCGTGGTTGGCCATGTGTGACCCCAGCCTCAGTTTCCCTCTCTAACTGAGGGAGGAGAACTAATGCTCTGCCAGTCCTCCAGCTCAGACCGTGCTAACAGGACTCTGATTATCATGGCAAAATGCAAGGGCTGCACTCACTCAGCAGCTGCTACTGGCCTCCACCTGCCCAGCAAAGGCTCAAACACAGCGTCCTAGGGGTGCCTGTCAGGTCCTGGAGGCCTCTTCCCCTTACCCACAGGGACTCTCACCTTTTACGCTCCCTTTCCGCCCCTACCCCCATCCTTTCAGAGTCTGAAAAGGCAGACAGCTTGTTGTTTGCTCTGGAATCTGACCTCATGAGCAGGCAGTCCCCTACCTCTGGCCTCTGCCCTCTCTCCTAGGGCCTTAGTGCTTCTTTCATGGGGGTCCCAGCCTGTGCAGAGACTGGCCCAGCACAGCGAAGAGGCAGAGCTACTTGCTGTGCTCCTGGCTCTGGGAAACCACACCTTTCTTCTCCCAGAAGGGGAATCATGACAGGGCCCCAGGCTCCTAGGATGGAGGGGCCAGGCCTGCTCTCCTCTGTCACCATGCTCCCCCAATTTTCAAAGCTGTTTGGCTCCATACATGACTGGAACCAATTGTGGGTAATGTCACTGTCAGGGCATAGCTGTGCTCATCCATTACCTGCTGGAAGCTCGCCCTCTTCCCTCTCCGGGGCGCTGGCTCAGGCATTCGGTTGACCCTTGATGAGCTAGAAGGGCCAAGGATATCTTTTCCTTCCTCTCGTCTCAGTGACGCCGTGATCAGACTGCAGGCTCCTTAAGGATAAGAAGTGAGTCTCATTCATCTCTGTGTCACCAAGGTCCAGCTCAGTGCTCAGCACATGGTAGTCACTAAATAAAAATGGAAGACATGGCCAAATGAGGGGCGAGGAGGAAGAACTGTATCCCTTTCCTCTGGTGATGGAAGTGGGAGGGGTTGTGCTTATTAACAGATATGTCTACGGCCATAATGTCCTCTGGCGGTGGCAAGGGGAAGCTGCTTATTTCCCTCCCACCTGGCCACCTCCCTGAGTCACTTTATAATCCATTTGCCCCAGCTTTGGGGGGCGGTCATCACTATTGAGCATTTGGGCTCAATGTGTAGGTGCCTCAATGTGTAGGTGCTGTGTACACATGTCATGGAGCCACCAACCCTCCCCTCAGTGTAGACAGGCTCTGCCTCGGGCAGAGCCCGGTGCCAGGCGTTGAGAAGGGGTCTAGTCTCAAAGTACATAAACAAGAATCCAGTTCCCTTCTTCCTGTCAATACTTCATCCCCTAGCACTCTGGTAAGTTTTATTCAGATGTGGAAATTGGAGATCTATTCTTTTTGGGTTATATGATCAGATCAAGAGAGTCACTTTTGTTGGGAGGCTGAGGCAGGAGGTTTGCTTGAGGCCAGGAATTCAAGACCAGCCTGAGCACCATAGCGAGACCCCATCTCTACAAAAAAATACTGAAATTAGCCAGGCGTGGTGGCGCACCCCTATAGTTCCGGCTACTCAGGAGGCTGAGGCAGGAGGATCGCTTGAGCCCAGGACTTTGAGGTTACGGTGAGCTATTATGACATCACTGCCCTCTAGCCCAGGTGACAGAGTGAGACCCTATCTCAAGAAAAAAAAAAAGTGATGAACTTTGAGGTCTGAACTCAATGCAGATGCACACTCTGGGTCTGTCCCTCCCTATGTAGGGACCTGAACAATGTGTCATTGGAGGGGTTGACTGCTTGCAGGA